>PVNU02001597.1:0-10142 GCA_003013855.2 Liriodendron chinense | reverse complement strand
AAATATAGAGCTTCTCTAAAGCAAAACGTGAGATTTGTGAAATTTTAAAATTTCACTGAAGAAAATGAAAGTTTGCAAAAAAATAAAAATTCTACGAAAAATGGGAGCATTGTAAAAAAGTTATAGTTTCTGTGAAAACCGAGGTTTTTCTTAAACACAAAGCCTTTCTGAAGAAAAGAAATGTGCGGTTATTTAAAACTTATAATTTTTATGAGAAAACGAAAGTTTTCTAAAAAAAAAAGAATGTTGTTTCAAAAGAAAATAAGTTTTTTAAAAAATGATAGTTTTGTAAAAAAGGAAAAGAAATTGGGTTATTTTGCAAAATGTCGGTTTTTTGAAAGTATAAAGGTTTTGTGAAGGAAAATGTGGGTTTTCTAAAAGAAATATAGTTTCTGGGAAAAAAACAAGTATTTTTAAAAAGTTTAAGTTTCCGTGAAAAACGGCGATTTTTTTGAAGAATAATGCCTTTGCTAAGAAAAAAAACTAAGTTTTCCGAAAAACTATTGTTCGAGCGAAAGAAATAAAAAGTTTTGGAGAATAAAAAAGAGTTTTATGAGAACAATGACGAATTTTTGAAAATATAGAGCTTCTCTAGAGCCAAACATGAGATTTGGGAGATTTTAAAATTTCTCTGAAAAAAATGAATGTTTTCTAAAAAATAAAAATTCTACGAAAAATGGGAGCATTGTAAAAAACTTATAGTTTCTGTGGAAACCGAGGTTTTTCTTTAAATACAAAGCCTTTCTTAAGAAAAAAAATGTGCGGTTATTTAAAACTAATAATTTTTATGAGAAAACGAAAGTTTTCTAAAAAAGCAAGAAAGTTCTTTTAAAAAAAAAAAAGTTTTTCGAAAAATGATAGTTTTGTAAAAAAGAAAAGAAATTGGGTTATTTTGGAAAATGTCGGTTTTTTGAAAGTGTAAAGGTTTTGTGAAGGAAAATGTGGGTTTTCAAAAAGAAATATAGATTCTGGGAAAAAAGCAAATATTTTTAAAAAGTTTAAGTTTCCGTGAAAAACGGCGATTTTTTTGAAGAATAATGCCTTTGCTAAGAAAAAAAACTAAGTTTTCCGAAAAACTATTGTTCGAGCGAAAGAAATAAAAAGTTTTGGAGAATAAAAAAGAGTTTTATGAGAACAATGACGAATTTTTGAAAATATAGAGCTTCTCTAGAGCCAAACATGAGATTTGGGAGATTTTAAAATTTCTCTGAAAAAAATGAATGTTTTCTAAAAAATAAAAATTCTACGAAAAATGGGAGCATTGTAAAAAACTTATAGTTTCTGTGGAAACCGAGGTTTTTCTTTAAATACAAAGCCTTTCTTAAGAAAGAAAATGTGCGGTTATTTAAAACTAATAATTTTTATGAGAAAACGAAAGTTTTCTAAAAAAGCAAGAAAGTTCTTTTAAAAAAAAAAAGTTTTTCGAAAAATGATAGTTTTGTAAAAAAGAAAAGAAATTGGGTTATTTTGGAAAATGTCGGTTTTTTGAAAGTGTAAAGGTTTTGTGAAGGAAAATGTGGGTTTTCTAAAAGAAATATAGTTTCTGGGAAAAAAACAAGTATTTTTAAAAAGTTTAAGTTTCCGTGAAAAACGGCGATTTTTTTGAAGAATAATGCCTTTGCTCGGAAAAAAAAACTAAGTTTTCCGAAAAAACTATTGTTCGAGCGAAGAAATAAAAAGTTTTGGAGAATAAAAAGAGTTTTATGAGAACAATGACGAATTTTTGAAAATATAGAGCATCTCTAGAGCCAAACAGTGAGATTTGTGAGATTTTAAAATTTCTCTGAAAAAAATGAATGTTTTCTAAAAAATAAAAATTCTACGAAAAATGGGAGCATTGTAAAAAACTTATAGTTTCTGTGGAAACCGAGGTTTTTCTTTAAATACAAAGCCTTTCTTAAGAAAAAAAATGTGCGGTTATTTAAAACTAATAATTTTTATGAGAAAACGAAAGTTTTCTAAAAAAAAAGAAAGTTCTTTTAAAAAAAAATAAGTTTTTCGAAAAATGATAGTTTTGTAAAAAAGAAAAGAAATTGGGATTATTTTGAAAATGTCGGTTTTTTGAAAGTATAAAGGTTTTGTGAAGGAAAATGTGGTTTTCAAAAAGAAATATAGTTTCTGGAAAAAAATGCAAGTATTTTAAAAAGTTTAAGTTTCCGTGAAAAACGGTCGATTTTTTGAAGAATAATGCCTTTGCTCGAAAAAAAAAACTGAGTTTTTCCGTAAAAATATTGTTCGAGCGAAAGAAATAAAAAGTTTTGGAGAATAAAAAATTAGTTTTATGAGAACAATGACGAATTTTTGAAAATATAGAGCTTCTCTAAAGCAAAACGTGAGATTTGTGAAATTTTAAAATTTCTCTGAAAAAAATGAAAGTTTAAAAAAAAAAAAATTCTACGAAAAATGGGAGCATTGTAAAAAAGTTATAGTTTCTGTGAAAACCGAGGTTTTCTTTAAATACAAAAGCCTTTCTTAAGAAAAAAAATGTGCGGTTATTTAAAACTTATAATTTTTATGAGAAAACGAAAGTTTTCTAAAAAAAAAAGAAAGTTCTTTTAAAAAAAAATAAGTTTTTCAAAAAATGATAGTTTTGTAAAAAAGAAAAGAAATTGGGTTATTTTGCAAAATGTCGGTTTTTTGAAAGTATAAAGGTTTTGTGAAGGGAAATGTGTGTTTTCCAAAAGAAATATAGTTTCTGGGAAAAAAACAAGTATTTTAAAAAAGTTTAAGTTTCCGTGAAAAACGGCGATTTTTTTGAAGAATAATGCCTTTGCTCGAAAAAAAAACTAAGTTTTCCGAAAAACTATTGTTCGAGCGAAAGAAATAAAAGTTTTGGAGAATAAAAAAGAGTTTTATGAGAACAATGACGAATTTTTGAAAATATAGAGCTTCTCTAGAGCCAAACATGAGATTTGGGAGATTTTAAAATTTCTCTGAAAAAAATGAATGTTTTCTAAAAAATAAAAATTCTACGAAAAATGGGAGCATTGTAAAAAACTTATAGTTTCTGTGGAAACCGAGGTTTTTCTTTAAATACAAAGCCTTTCTTAAGAAAAAAATGTGCGGTTATTTAAAACTAATAATTTTTATGAGAAAACGAAAGTTTTCTAAAAAAAAAAGAAAGTTCTTTTAAAAAAAAATAAGTTTTTCGAAAAATGATAGTTTTGTAAAAAAGAAAAGAAATTGGGTTATTTTGCAAAATGTCGGTTTTTTGAAAGTATAAAGGTTTTGTGAAGGAAAATGTGGGTTTCTAAAAGAAATATAGTTTCTGGGAAAAAAACAAGTATTTTTAAAAAGTTTAAGTTTCCGTGAAAAACGGCGATTTTTTTGAAGAATAATGCCTTTGCTCGGAAAAAAAACTAAGTTTTCCGAAAAAACTATTGTTCGAGCGAAAGAAATAAAAAGTTTTGGAGAATAAAAAAGAGTTTTATGAGAACAATGACGAATTTTTGAAAATATAGAGCTTCTCTAGAGCCAAACATGAGATTTGGGAGATTTTAAAATTTCTCTGAAAAAAATGAATGTTTTCTAAAAAATAAAAATTCTACGAAAAATGGGAGCATTGTAAAAAACTTATAGTTTCTGTGGAAACCGAGGTTTTTCTTTAAATACAAAGCCTTTCTTAAGAAAAAAAATGTGCGGTTATTTAAAACTAATAATTTTTATGAGAAAACGAAAGTTTTCTAAAAAAGCAAGAAAGTTCTTTTAAAAAAAAAAAGTTTTTCGAAAAATGATAGTTTTGTAAAAAAGAAAAGAAATTGGGTTATTTTGGAAAATGTCGGTTTTTTGAAAGTGTAAAGGTTTTGTGAAGGAAAATGTGGGTTTTCTAAAAGAAATATAGTTTCTGGGAAAAAAACAAGTATTTTTAAAAAGTTTAAGTTTCCGTGAAAAACGGCGATTTTTTTGAAGAATAATGCCTTTGCTCGGAAAAAAAACTAAGTTTTCTAAAAAACTATTGTTCGAGCGAAAGAAATAAAAAGTTTTGGAGAATAAAAAAGAGTTTTATGAGAACAATGACGAATTTTTGAAAATATAGAGCTTCTCTAGAGCCAAACATGAGATTTGGGAGATTTTAAAATTTCTCTGAAAAAAATGAATGTTTTCTAAAAAATAAAAATTCTACGAAAAATGGGAGCATTGTAAAAAACTTATAGTTTCTGTGGAAACCGAGGTTTTTCTTTAAATACAAAGCCTTTCTTAAGAAAAAAAATGTGCGGTTATTTAAAACTAATAATTTTTATGAGAAAACGAAAGTTTTCTAAAAAAGCAAGAAAGTTCTTTAAAAAAAAAAAAGTTTTTCGAAAAATGATAGTTTTGTAAAAAAGAAAAGAAATTGGGTTATTTTGGAAAATGTCGGTTTTTTGAAAGTATAAAGGTTTTGTGAAGGAAAATGTGGGTTTTCTAAAAGAAATATAGTTTCTGGGAAAAAAGCAAGTATTTTTAAAAAGTTTAAGTTTCCGTGAAAAACGGCGATTTTTTTGAAGAATAATGCCTTTGCTCGAAAAAAAACTAGAGTTTTCCGAAAAAATATTGTTCGAGCGTAAGAAATAAAAATTTTTGGAGAAAAAAAAGGAGTTTTAAGAGAACAATGACGAATTTTTGAAAATATAGAGCTTCTCTAAAGCAAAACGTGAGATTTGTGAAATTTTAAAATTTCACTGAAGAAAATGAAAGTTTTCAAAAAAATAAAAATTCTACGAAAAATGGGAGCATTGTAAAAAAGTTATAGTTTCTGTGAAAACCGAGGTTTTTCTTTAAACACAAAGCCTTTCTGAAGAAAAGAAAATGTGCGGTTATTTAAAACTTATAATTTTTATGAGAAAACGAAAGTTTTCTAAAAAAAAAAGAATGTTCTTTTAAAAAAAAATAAGTTTTTCAAAAATGATAGTTTTGTAAAAAAGAAAAGAAATTGGGTTATTTTGCAAAATGTCGGTTTTTTGAAAGTATAAAGGTTTTGTGAAGGAAAATGTGGGTTTTCTAAAAGAAATATAGTTTCTGGGAAAAAAACAAGTATTTTTAAAAAGTTTAAGTTTCCGTGAAAAACGGCGATTTTTTTGAAGAATAATGCCTTTGCTCGAAAAAAAAACTAAGTTTTCCGAAAAACTATTGTTCGAGCGAAAGAAATAAAAAGTTTTGGAGAATAAAAAAGAGTTTTATGAGAACAATGACGAATTTTTGAAAATATAGAGCTTCTCTAGAGCCAAACATGAGATTTGGGAGATTTTAAAATTTCTCTGAAAAAAATGAATGTTTTCTAAAAAATAAAAATTCTACGAAAAATGGGAGCATTGTAAAAAACTTATAGTTTCTGTGGAAACCGAGGTTTTTCTTTAAATACAAAGCCTTTCTTAAGAAAAAAAATGTGCGGTTATTTAAAACTAATAATTTTTATGAGAAAACGAAAGTTTTCTAAAAAAAGCAAGAAAGTTCTTTTAAAAAAAAAAGTTTTTCGAAAAATGATAGTTTTGTAAAAAAGAAAGAAATTGGGTTATTTTGCAAAATGTCGGTTTTTTGAAAGTATAAAGGTTTTGTGAAGGAAAATGTGGGTTTTCTAAAAGAAATATAGTTTCTGGGAAAAAAACAAGTATTTTTAAAAAGTTTAAGTTTCCGTGAAAAACGGCGATTTTTTTGAAGAATAATGCCTTTGCTCGAAAAAAAACTGAGTTTTCCGTAAAAATATTGTTCGAGCGAAAGAAATAAAAAGTTTTGGAGAATAAAAAATTGTTTTATGAGAACAATGACGAATTTTTGAAAATATAGAGCTTCTCTAAAGCAAAACGTGAGATTTGTGAAATTTTGAAATTTCTCTGAAAAAAATGAAAGTTTTCAAAAAAATAAATCTACGAAAAATGGGAGCATTGTAAAAAAATTATAGTTTCTGTGAAAACCGAGGTTTTTCTTTAAATACAAAGCCTTTCTTAAGAAAAAAAATGTGCGGTTATTTAAAACTTATAATTTTTATGAGAAAACGAAAGTTTTCTAAAAAAGCAAGAAAGTTCTTTTAAAAAAAAATAAGTTTTTCGAAAAATGATAGTTTTGTAAAAAAGAAAAGAAATTGGGTTATTTTGCAAATGTCGGTTTTTTGAAAGTAGTAAAGGTTTTGTGAAGGAAAATGTGGGTTTTCTAAAAGAAATATAGTTTCTGGGAAAAAAGCAAGTATTTTTAAAAAGTTTAAGTTTCCGTGAAAAACGGCGATTTTTTTGAAGAATAATGCCTTTGCTCGGAAAAAAAAATGAGTTTTTCGAAAAAATATTGTTCGAGCGAAAGAAATAAAAAGTTTGAGAATAAAAAAGAGTTTTATGAGAACAATGACGAATTTTTGAAAATATAGAGCTTCTCTAAAGCAAAACGTGAGATTTGTGAAATTTTAAAATTTCTCTGAAAAAAATGAAAGTTTTCAAAAAAATAAAAATTCTACGAAAAATGGGAGCATTGTAAAAAAGTTATAGTTTCTGTGAAAACCGAGGTTTTTCTTTAAATACAAAGCCTTTCTTAAGAAAAAAAATGTGCGGTTATTTAAAACTTATAATTTTTATGAGAAAACGAAAGTTTTCTAAAAAAAAAAGAAAGTTCTTTCAAAAGAAAATAAGTTTTTTAAAAAATGATAGTTTTGTAAAAAAGAAAAGAAATTGGGTTATTTTGCAAAATGTCAGTTTTTTGAAAGTATAAAGGTTTTGTGAAGGAAAATGTGGGTTTTCTAAAGAAATATAGTTTCTGGGAAAAAAACAAGTATTTTTAAAAAGTTTAAGTTTCCGTGAAAAACGGCGATTTTTTTGAAGAATAATGCCTTTGCTCGGAAAAAAAACTAAGTTTTCCTAAAAAACTATTGTTCGAGCGAAAGAAAATAAAAGTTTTGGAGAATAAAAAAGAGTTTTATGAGAACAATGACGAATTTTGAAAATATAGAGCTTCTCTAGAGCCAACATGAGATTTGGGAGATTTTAAATTTCTCTGAAAAAATGAATGTTTTCTAAAAAATAAAAATTCTACGAAAAATGGGAGCATTGTAAAAAACTTATAGTTTCTGTGGAAACCGAGGTTTTTTCTTTAAATACAAAGCCTTTCTTAAGAAAAAAAATGTGCGGTTATTTAAAACTAATAATTTTTATGAGAAAACGAAAGTTTCTAAAAAAACAAGAAAGTTCTTTAAAAAAAAAAAGTTTTTCGAAAAATGATAGTTTTGTAAAAAGAAAAGAAATTGGGTTATTTTGAAAATGTCGGTTTTTTGAAGTGTAAAGGTTTTGTGAAGGAAAATGTGGTTTCTAAAAGAAATATAGTTTCTGGGAAAAAAACAAGTATTTTAAAAAGTTAAGTTTCCGTGAAAAACGGCGATTTTTTTTGAAGAATAATGCCTTTGCTCGGAAAAAAAAACTAAGTTTTCTAAAAAAACTATTGTTCGAGCGAAAGAAATAAAAGTTTTGGAGAATAAAAAAGAGTTTTATGAGAACAATGACGAATTTTTGAAAATATAGAGCTTCTCTAGAGCCAAACATGAGATTTGTGAGATTTTAAAATTTCTCTGAAAAAAATGAAATGTTTTCTAAAAAATAAAATTCTACGAAAAATGGGAGCATTGTAAAAAACTTATAGTTTCTGTGGAAACCGAGGTTTTTCTTTAAATACAAAGCCTTTCTTAAGAAAAAAAATGTGCGGTTATTTAAAACTAATAATTTTTATGAGAAACGAAAGTTTTCTAAAAAAAAAGAAAGTTCTTTTAAAAAGAAAAAGTTTTTCAAAAATGATAGTTTTGTAAAAAAGAAAAGAAATTGGGTTATTTTGAAAATGTCGGTTTTTTGAAAGTATAAAGGTTTTGTGAAGGAAAATGTGTGTTTTCCAAAAGAAATATAGTTTCTGGGAAAAAACAAGTATTTTAAAAGTTTAAGTTTCCGTGAAAAACGGCGATTTTTTTGAAGAATAATGCCTTTGCTCGAAAAAAAACTAAGTTTTCGAAAAAATATTGTTCGAGCGAAAGAAATAAAAAGTTTTGGAGAATAAAAAGGAGTTTTTATGAGAACAATGACGAATTTTTGAAAATATAGAGCTTCTCTAGAGCACAACATGAGATTTGGAGATTTTAAAATTTCTCTGAAAAAATGAATGTTTTCTAAAAAATAAAAATTCTACGAAAATGGGAGCATTGTAAAAAATTATAGTTTCTGTGGAAAACCGAGGTTTTTTCTTTAAATACAAAGCCTTTCTTAAGAAAGAAAATGTGCGGTTATTTAAAACTTAATAATTTTTATGAGAAAACGAAAGTTTTCTAAAAAAGCAAGAAAGTTCTTTTAAAAAAAAAAAAGTTTTTCGAAAAATGATAGTTTTGTAAAAAAGAAAAGAAATTGGGTTATTTTGGCAAAATGTCGGTTTTTTGAAAGTATAAAGGTTTGTGAGGAAAATGTTGGTTTTCTAAAAGAAATATAGTTTCTGGGAAAAAAACAAGTATTTTTAAAAAAGTTTAAGTTTCCGTGAAAAACGGCGATTTTTTTGAAGAATAATGCCTTTGCTCGGAAAAAAAAACTAAGTTTTCCGAAAAACTATTGTTCGAGCGAAAGAAATAAAAAGTTTTGGAGAATAAAAAAGAGTTTTATGAGAACAATGACGAATTTTTGAAAATATAGAGCTTCTCTAGAGCCAAACAGTGAGATTTTGGGAGATTTTAAAATTTCTTTGAAAAAAATGAAATGTTTTCTAAAAAATAAAAAATTCTACGAAAAATGGGAGCATTGTAAAAAACTTATAGTTTCTGTGGAAACGAGGTTTTCTTTAAATACAAAGCCTTTCTTAAGAAAAAAAATGTGCGGTTATTTAAAACTATAATTTTTATGAGAAAACGAAAGTTTTCTAAAAAAGCAAGAAAGTTCTTTTAAAAAAAAAAAGTTTTTCGAAAATGATAGTTTTGTAAAAAGAAAAGAAATTGGGTATTTTGGAAAAATGTCGGTTTTTTTGAAAGTGTAAAGGTTTTGTGAAGGAAAATGTGGGTTTTCTAAAAGAAATATAGTTTCTGGAAAAAAGCAAGTATTTTTTAAAAAGTTTAAGTTCCGTGAAAAAACGGCGATTTTTTTTTGAAGAATAATGCCTTTGCTCGGAAAAAAAAATGAGTTTCTCGAAAAAATATTGTTCGAGCGTAAGAAATAAAAGTTTTGGAGAAAAAAAGGAGTTTTAGAGAACAATGACGAATTTTTGAAATATAGAGCTTCTCTAAAGCCAAACGTGAGATTTGTGAAATTTTAAAATTTCTCTGAAAAAATGAAAGTTTCAAAAAAATAAAATTCTACGAAAAATGGGAGCATGTAAAAAAGTTATAGTTCTGTGAAAACCGAGGTTTTTCTTTAAATACAAAGCCTTTCTTAAGAAAAAAAAATGTGCGGTTATTTAAAACTTATTAATTTTTATGAGAAAACGAAAGTTTTCTAAAAAAAAAAGAATGTTCGTTTAAAAAGAAATAAGTTTTCTAAAAAATGATAGTTTTGTAAAAAAGAAAAGAAATTGGGTTATTTTGCAAAATGTCGGTTTTTTGAAAGTATAAAGGTTTTGTGAGGAAATGTGTTTTCAAAAGAAATATAGTTTCTGGGAAAAAAAAGCAGTATTTTTAAAAAGTTTAAGTTTCCGTGAAAAACGGCGATTTTTTTTGAAGAATAATGCCTTTGCTCGGAAAAAAAAACTAAGTTTTCCGAAAAACTATTGTTCGAGCGAAAGAAATTAAAAGTTTTGGAGAATAAAAAAGAGTTTTATAGAACAATGACGAATTTTGAAAATATAGAGCTTCTCTACAGCCAAACGTGAGATTTCTGAAATTTAAAATTTCTCTGAAAAAATGAAAGTTTCTAAAAAATAAAAATTCTACGAAAAATGGGAGCATTGTACAAAGTTATAGTTTCCGTGGAAACCGAGGTTTTTCTTTAAATACAAAGCCTTTCTTAAGAAAAAAAATGTGCGGTTATTTAAAACTTATAATTTATGAGAAAACGAAAGTTTTCTAAAAAAAAAGAAAGTTCTTTTAAAAAAGAATAAGTTTTTCGAAAAATGATAGTTTTGTAAAAAGAAAAGAAATTGGGATATTTTGAAAAATGACGGTTTTTTTAAAGTATAAAGGTTTTGTGAAGGAAAATTTGAGTTTTCTAAAAGAAATATAGTTTCTGGGAAAA
>PVNU02001596.1:0-50268 GCA_003013855.2 Liriodendron chinense | reverse complement strand
GGGTTCTTATTACATTCCAGGCTATGATTTACCACAAACTCTTATTATATCTCTTAGGATAACTCTTGTTCTAAGATAAGATAGTATAGTGACAAAATAGTGATAAATGTAAATATGGTGAAAAATGGTGATATTTTAATAGAATGTAAGAGATGTATGATATGCAAGGATGAATGCAAGATGACTGTCTCTGGACGGTTTCAGGATCATTCGTGCAATTATTAGTCTAGGCCCTCTGGCCTCCTCACATGGTGAGATATCATAGTGTAAACCCTTTGGGTGTTCTCCTTTCCAATATGCATCCATGATGATATAGTGGATTTGGGATAAGGGAATGCACGCTTAGCTGCATTAGAGAACACATTGTCTACGTATTAAAGGAATAGTACTATAGCACTATATTGGATGTGTATATGGAGCGATGTCCATGAATTTGTATTGGATTGGAGAATTGAGTGTATCTGTCTTTTAATTGTGCATTTGATCACCATGGGGGGTGGTAATAGAGATAAGACTGATAATCCTCATAATGAAGTGAAATGAAGGCATTAGAAAAGAAAATGTAGGTTGGCACAACCTTTAAGGAGTTAGTGCTGCCCTTTGCCTAGTTATCATAGCCGTGCCAAGTGGCCAAACAACATTCCGGTTCTTGAAATTTGCTTAAGGACCTACCAAGGCCCTAGCTAAGGGTTGGCGTAGCCTTTCCTTTGGGTTTTTTAGGCTGGCGCAACCATTCCTTTGTCGGAAAAATTGGCATGGCTGCGAGAACTCCTAAATTAGGCATTTTCATTGTGAAATTCTCCAAGTTTTGCTTGTGGATGGCTGCATGAGCTCAAATGAGGACTCAGAGAAAAAGGTGCAAATGAAGATGAAAAAGGTGCAAATGAAGGTACCCATGGGGTATTTATAGTCATCCAAGAGGAATTGATGATGATGTGGTGAGCTCCCATTGGTCGAAACTATGCCACATGGCTGTTGTACCACACTAGAAGCTAGTGTTGATGTGGCAGGGCGACGAATCTCATCTGTCCATGCGGTAGGAGGCTGGCACGGCTAACCTATTGGGCTGCGCTTGTGCGGACGCTATGTGGGAGGCCCCCGCCAAGTAGGGAAGAGGTCCGGCCAGTGAGGATTTTGTTCATTGCTTGGAAAGCTATGCTAACTTCACTTTGCACCCAAATTGGGTCGTGCTAACCCTGTACTTGGTCATTTTTTGTTGCAATTTACAAAGTTAATACTTTTCGAGGCGCACTAGCGCCACTATTGGGCCACGCCAGAGCTATACTTAGTCAAAACTTGGAAATACAAAGTTAGTACTTCTTCGGTCCCAATAGAGATTCATAATGTAATCATGGAAGGTAGGAGGGTATAAGACAAGTTGCAGATCTGCAGCACCATTGTGCAGTTTTATGAAAACCCATTGTCTAATAAGGGTTGGGAAAGACCACAATTGTACCGCGTGTCCTTCTACTAATTGTCGTTGATGGAAACAAGAAGTCTTGACAAGCCTATTTTGGTGAAAGAGGCAGTTGTGGATTCTTTAGGAGGGGGTAAAGCTCCAGGTCTGGATGGTTTCCCAATTGCGTTCTTCCAAAACTTTTAGGATTTAGTAAGGAAGATCTACTCAGCTTATTACATAATTTTGAGAGAGGGGCCAGCTCTCAATGGAGCTTGGGGCTTCATTCATAGTGCTTATTCTGAAAATAGAAGCAATGAAACGTCTACGTGACTTTCGCCATATTAGATTGATTGGCGAGCTGTATAAAATTCTTGTAAAAATTCTAGCAAAAAGGTTTCGAGCGATCTCAGACAGTTATTTCAGAGAACCAAGGAGCATTTGTGGGAAGAAGGCAAACATTGGATAGTGCTTTAATTGTCCACGAGTATTTGGATGCGAAGCACAGGGACAGGAAGACGAGGATAGTGTGCAAGATTGATATTGAAAAGTCATTTGGCCATGTAAATTGGGGCTTCCTTGATTGTATGTTGGGAAAATTGGGTTGGAGTCAAATATGGAGAAATTGGATGAAAGAGTGTGTTATGTTAGTAAGATTCTTGGTATTGGTGAACAGCTCTCCTAAGGAATATTTTTTAGCTCCAAGAGGTTTGATGCGAGGGGACCCGCTCTCTCCCTTCCTATTTGTGGTGTTGGTTGAAGCTCTAAGCAAGATGCTCACTAAACGATAGATAGAGGGTTTGTTTAGAGATTTCGAGGTGGGAGGTGTTGGCCCCTGATTTTCCACGTCCAGTTTGCCAATGACACTATTCTTTTCTGTGAGTAGAATTGAGGAGGTGGATAACTTAAGAAAGTTGGTGAGTTGTGAGGTGGTGTTGTGTTTAAGAGTCAACATTTCCAAGATAGTTATTTGGGGTGTGCTCAACTAGCAAAGGGGTGGCTTTTGTAGTGGCTCTATCGACTCTAGTTCCATTTGAGTGAGGACTCTTTGGTGTGACCATCATTATATGATATGTTAGGGCAGCCGTGTATAAAGTATCGGTATTGCTATAAGTTTCGTTGGCTAGGGATATAGAAACATTATCGATATCGCCAATAATATCACCTGTAACTGGAAATGCGGGAAACATGGGGGGAAACGGTAGAATTTTTCAGAAAAACTTCATCAGATGCTAAAATACACATTTGCATATTTAGGAATAAAAAAAATTGGAAAAAGAATGCATACATAATAAGTTTCCATTTAGTGAGGTCATCTATCCAACCTTCCATCCAAACATCCATTGATATATCGATATTTTATATTTCGTTGACAAGTCATGGACAACTAAAAAGGAAATGAAAGATTGTAGTCTTGATATCCCCCATGTTGCAATAGCTATAATATCAAGATATTATCATCGACAAATTGAACGTTGTAAAATTGTAATTATTATAAATTCTTTTAACTGCCTCTTATTACATCTACATTTGACTATCGAATTACGTGTTTAAACAAACATTGTAAAACCGTAATGATGACACTTTTACAATACACTACTCTGATATAATTTGTATTCCAAATAGAGAGTTTCATCCTGTCTAAGAACAAGCAATCATTTTGGTCACGCTTTGCAACACAAGAAACCCACCTATTACACTCATTCTATCCCTTTTATAAACATCCACCTCCAACCTCCAACCTACGCTTGTTTTGAAGGCACCGATCATTCCCCTCTTCCAAAACAACCCATAATATAGCCATCATAATTAACTTCTGCACCATAACCTCTTTTTTCCTTGTACCCTCACCAGGCCAAGCATCATAAGAAGGCCACCATTTATCCCAACATCACCCATGAGATACCAAAAATAAATAAATAAATAAATCTTTCACACACACTCTGGACAAAAGGGCAATGGATAAATAAATGATCCATGGTTTCTTGCCCCCTCATGCACATCATACAACAATTAGGAATAGCTACCCTCCTCTTCTGATGATTATCAATAGTAAGGATCTTGGTTCTACCCGCCAACCATGTAAATGCCACCACCTTAGGGGGAACCCCACAAAAAAAGAAGAAAAAAAAAAAGTAAAAGAAAAGGAAGAAGCCAATACATTTCATTCCTCGCCCATTGTTCTAAGTATCCCCGATATTATCCATATTTCCAGCTCGCTGATACCTATAACACTTGTAGTATTAGAAATTCCAGGTATCGACAATATATCGTTAATGTATCTCCAATATTTTCAACTGTATAAATTTTGGGTGTCACTTGTATTGCCAATGTATCGATATCAACAATGTGTCACCAATATTTTCGATTGTGTAAATTCCGGGTGTCGCTCGTATCACCAGTGTATTGGCGATGTTTCAATAATATCGCTAATGTATCAGTATCACTAAAAATCTGTTTATTGGGTATGATTCTTCCGAATGTGTGTCTTTTGTGTACAAATCTGATGAATCGGTGAAGCATCTTTTCTTACATTGCAACTTTACTACAAAGATTTGGGTCGAGTTTGTTGCCAAGCTTGGGCATCAATGGGTAATGCCGTGTTCTATTAAAGCTCTATTCCTCTCTTGGGATGGTGGAGGAAGTGGGGAGATAGGGAAGAAATGATGGCGTCTTTGTCTCCCGGTAGCAGTTTGGGTTCTTTGGTTGGAAAGAAATAGCCGTTGTTTTCGAAATTGGGAAAAACCACCCTTGGTGGTATGCAAAATGGCTGAGTTGCTTCTGGAATGGGTGGTTGCACAAAATTCATCACATTTGATCAGTTTTATAGCTATTGGAAAGAGTCATAGTCATGTGACTTTTGTTCTTGTTTCTTTTTGTTTGTTTTCTTTAGGCTTTTGCCTTGTTTCAATAAAATTGTCACCGCTTAAAAAAAAAGAAAAGGGAATTGTCTATCAAATTACATGTTTTCAAGAAACAAGTATTGTAATTTGTAATTATTGCACTTTTACAGTACATTGCCTTGTTTCAATAAAATTGTCACCGCTTAAAAAAAAATAAAAAAAATGGGAATTGTCTATCAAATTACATGTTTTCAGGAAACAGCTATTGTAATTTGTAATTTTTGCACTTTTATAGTACATTGCTGATGTAATTCACAATTGAAACAAGCCCTTAGGTAAATTCGAGCCTCCGTGCTCTTTTAATAAAATGCTTATTACCTTTCAAAAAAAAAAAAAAAAAAAAACTTGTGAGAACTCAGAAAAGCTCAAAAGAGATTCGTTGGAACTTGATGAAATCAAATTCTTTGATGAGTTTACTCAAACTCCTATCAATCAAGTCAACTCGTTGAGTTTTTAAAGCATGTATGGATTGAGTTACATTTATGCCGTGGGAACAGTGTCTATGCATTGACAAATGGATAGGTAGAATCTACCAACACTGATATTGTCTATGCATGGATGTGTGCTTCTCATATGCCTTTTTATGATTTTGATAGACACTATTTCTTTCTAGTTTAGGTAACACATAAATACAAAGTTGAACTATTGTAGGAACATGTTTCGGTCAAACCGGTGGGTGTAGATAATGGCTCCCTTATCTTTTATTGATCACTGCAACATGTGATAGATTTTGAGTTTTGAAGGTCTAGACTCGTCAAGTTTCCTTAAACATCTCGTTTCTGAAATATTGCTGTCTTGGCCTCTATGTTCTATTTGTGTATCTAATTGCATTAACAATAAAGAATATGAACTGCTTTGGACGACTATTGTTACTCTATCTCAAACTGATTGTTTTGCTTAATTTAGCAAACAACTGGTTTGAATTCCATGTGAATGAGCAAATTCTTCATCGTGGGATGTGCAGGATAATTACCTTGAAGAGGCAATGAAAATGAGGAATCTTCTCGAGGAATTCCGAGGCAATCATGGTCTTCGACCTCCAACTATTCTTGGTGTGAGAGAGCATGTCTTTACTGGAAGGTTGCTTTTGCATCTACTACGAGTTTCTTGTGTCTGCTAGTGTTTTTATATAACATTCTTTTTTTTGGAGGGTACATACAAACTTTCCCCCCCCAAAAAAAAAATCATTTTTAAATCATAGCCTAATGGATGTACATCTTCAGTGTCTCATCGCTAGCCTGGTTCATGTCCAATCAAGAAACTAGCTTCGTAACCTTGGGCCAACGCATTTTGGCAAATCCGCTCAAGTAAGTAATATGCTATTCTGACTTTTTTGCATATATTATTGAGAAACTTTTTCTTTACTACTGTTATGCAAATAAATTTGAAGAGCATAACCAAATGTGCTTTTTGATCAAGTCATTACAAACTTTGTGCTTTTGCCTTCATAAACTTGTGGAGGAGAAATGCAAATACAACACATCAGTGTTTTCCCTGAACTTGTTGTCTTGATGGTATCTTTCTAATGAGAATTGTTTCTAACACCAGTCCTGTAAGTGATTTGGTTTTCACAATCTAAGGTTGGTGAACTTAGTTACTGTGATAAATCTTGATGACATCACCCATCCAGGCCCCTAAGTATGTGTTATTGATTAACCATTTGCAAACCCTAACCCCTCCCCACTACATACTTTGAATCACTATCAAAAATTTTGGAAGCCATAGGTAGCTTCCTCTGTATTTGTCACAATTTTTTGAGTCCTAGCTTCAATACTGGAGTGGCTAATCAGAATTTATGGAGAGATGTTAATATTCAAAACTTAGCTACTACTGCTTCATTATTTTTACTTGCCTCTGTACATCGTTCATTTTGTGTTTCTTCAATTCTTTTGTTACAAGCTAAATAAAGTGAGTGAATCAGTAATGCTCCAGATTAGTGTTTTAAATAGCTACGCTATGTAGCGTGTAGCTTATGCTATGTAGCATAGCTTAGCCTAAACGGTACGTAGCTCATGAAAATAGCTTAAGTTGCGTGTAGCCTACATTACATGATTAATTTGGATACGCTACATGCTTCATAGACTACGTTGCACGCTATATAGCTCACATTACAAGTCATTTTTCACTATAACATTAAAATCAATAGGGTTTTTAATGATTTGTTACATTTTTCTATTTCAATGAAAATTCATTAGTCTTTTCATTGCTTTTAGAAAATAATATAAGAAATAGTTTTAAATCAGTTTTGTTGCTCTTTCTTCACTTTTATACTTAATCATTACCCCTTGCTATTACTTTAGGTTGCATTTGGTTGCACCAAATATCGTGAAATTTTGTTAAATTTTATTATTAATCATCTAATTTGGTGCAACCAAGTGCAACCTTGATTAAAAATCTAAGTAGTGTGTAGCTTACGCTACACGCTATGTAGCTTACGCCTCACACTTCAAAGGGGTGAAGGCTATGCTACACGCTATCTACTATTTAAAACACTACTCTAGATATGTTCAATAAATTGTCGATTTCGATAAGATTTTTGTCAATTACCCAACTACGTGGTTAGCAAACTAAATGATCTGTTAGAATGAGGAGAGTGTGGGCTTTGTTTATTAGGATGCATTCTCTTTTGCAATCCATCTATAAGAATTTGGACATGTTGATCTCGTAGGTATGTTTTTCCATTCAGTCTATCATATTTGATGGTTGACGCTTTTTTGGGTTTATTTCCACATTTGGTGATCCAGAAGATTTCTCTTTAAGCCTATCCAGATGAAGGTACTTACCTGTATTGTTTACCTTACAGAGTTCGCATGCACTATGGGCATCCTGATGTGTTTGATAGGATATTTCATATATCCCGAGGTGGCATAAGCAAGGCATCCCGTGTTATCAATATTAGTGAAGATATATTTGCAGGTACGCATTATAGATATTGGCATTTTGATATGCTGCTTGTCCAAGCCATTCCTACTTACAGCTTGGAACTTTTCATTGATAAGATATTTAATATGTTAAGTGCATTGAAGTTCTTGAACAGAAAGTGGTGATGTCTCGAGTGTCTAATTTAAGGTCAGGGTTTCAAACTTCATGCATACTTTTGAAGAGAAGGGGAAAATGAAGATTTATGTTATCCACCATCCATGGTTTTCTCTCAGATGCTTTCGTTTTGAATTTCATCCTGAGTGTCAGAAACATACCTTAATATGGTCATAAGTATGACAGACCTGAGTATCCTGATTAGGGCTGTCAACGGGCTGGACCTGTGAACTGTTTCAGGATGGGCCGTCGGGCCGGGCCTAATCAAAATTCTGATTTTGGGAGGCTTGAGCCAGGCCCATTGACAGCCTAATCCTGACAAGTTAGCAATTTCATATGGCTGTGTAAAGCACGCATTTATATGTCATTCCAGCATGAAAGTGAAATTACTTTTTTTTTTTTTTTGAGGTCCATTTAATTCTTGCGGTTTCTTGGAACATGCATATCAATGTCATACCGAGAGAGAGAGAGAGAGAGAGAGAGAGAGAGAGAGAGAGAGAGAGAGAGAGAGAGTGTGTGTGTGTGTGTGTGTGTGTGTGTGTGTGTGTGTGTGTGTGTGTTTCAAGTTAATACTATATCCCTTCTCTATTGTTGGATCTCTACCCTTACAGCTATGTTGGTCCAGCCTCTTATCCATCTTGTACGATGTGGAAATCAGCTAAGTATATAAAGATGTAATGATGGGCATTTCTTATATATATCTCATCCCCTTTTTTTCCATTTGGAAGTGATTTTTATATTAGTTGATGAGGTCTTACAGATTGGGAGGCTAGCATTGGTTTCAATATTAAAACTTCAGTGCATTCGGCCGGAAATATATTGACATGGGCATTATCATATTATAGATATCTTCTGAGGGCCAAAAGTTTATCTTGTTCATTTATTTGCTCCTGCTTCATTTTCATGCACGTGCACATACTGAGTAGGGAGAGGGCAGGAGATTGTTTTGCATTTACAGTTGTCAGATTTGGTAGTTTTCAGCATTCCAATCCTTGTTTGCAAGTTGCTCCAAGCAGACACATTGGCCACCATAAACCTTGGATGCCGGATTCTTTTATCTGTATCGCTTTCACTTCCAATTTGCAAAGCCATGCTAAGGACGGATCCGTGCTCCTATCTAAGACAGAATCAAGCTTCAATCTCAAAAGCATCTTGGAACTGGTCTTGTTAAACCTTTGAATTGTTCTGGTTTGTCATGAATTATCATCTGCATAAATCACAGATTTTCACATCCAATCTATGAACTATATCTTGAGATATTTTTCCCCTTTAAATAACAAGTTACTGCACTTGAGTACAGATTCACGGTCTTGTGAGATGGGATGACTGGTACTCCGTTAAGCTGGCATCCATCATCTGTTGTCATTAACTGCTATATGATTACCATTCTAAGGATTATTGGATTGTCATGTTGTATGACACTATGACTAGTGTTTGATGCGGCTGAATTCATACTGCAGGTTTCAATTCCACATTGCGGCAGGGTAACATTACGCACCATGAATACATACAGGTTTGCATCTCTAATGGCCTTTTTTGCTATTGATGTTACTTTGTAGATCTTGTCATCTTTCCAAAAAAGATAAAAAGATCTGTCAGAGAAGTTTGTCTTAAGATCCTTATGTTCGCACAGGTTGGAAAAGGGAGAGATGTTGGGTTGAATCAAATTGCACTATTTGAGGGTAAAGTAGCTGGTGGTAATGGAGAGCAGGTCTTAAGTAGAGATGTATACCGGCTTGGGCAACTCTTCGACTTCTTTAGAATGTTATCTTTCTATTTCACAACTGTTGGCTATTATTTGTGCACAATGGTATGTAGTTTGTTCTGTTTTCTTTATCCTTCAAACTGTAATTTAGGGCTATTGTAAGTGCAGTTAGATGGAAAAAAGAATACTGAAAAGATGATTTTTTAATGCAGATGACTGTTCTTACTGTGTACGTCTTCTTATATGGGCGAGTTTATCTGGTACACCCATACAGTGTCCTGGCTTGTCTTCTCACTTTTGCATGATGTTCTATTCAATAGCATTTTCATACTTGCCTAGTGTTGACATTTTTCCAAACTCTGCTAAATATTTCAGGCCCTTTCTGGACTTGACCGTGGCATTTCAAGGGAAGCAAAGCTTTTGGGAAACACTGCACTTGATGCAGTTTTAAATGCTCAATTCTTGGTCCAGATTGGTGTTTTTACTGCAGTACCGATGATAATGGGTTTCATTTTGGAACTGGGATTGTTGAAGGTCTTACTAGATTCATCCATCTGAGTTTGTCTTTATTCTGATATTTTTGTTTTTAAATGATGAATTATTCTCTACTTCTGTTTCATTTCCATAATTGAATCTCTAAACCTATTTTATCATTTTGGTATTACAAATTGTGCTCCTTGCTATTGTCATTCACTTGACAGGAAATTTGAAAACCATATACAACCCCTCTTTCTTGTTCCATGATAGTAATAACCCTATTAATGCTATTTGTGATTTCCATATTTACAATTGAAGCATGGTGAACTAGAATTTTTTTGAGTCTGGCCCATGAGAATGAAGTGTTACCAGTTAAGTTTGATTTAGCTTTATTTTTGCAGGCTGTCTTTAGTTTCATCACCATGCAACTCCAGTTGTGCTCTGTCTTCTTCACATTCTCTCTGGGAACTAAAACTCACTATTTTGGTCGGACAATTCTTCATGGGGGTGCAAAAGTATGCTATTCTTTTCTGATCTATTGGTTATCATCTTCTGTAATATGACCTGCAAGTGCTGATATTTGCTTTTCAAAACTGGCAGTACAAAGCAACTGGTAGAGGCTTTGTTGTTCGCCACATCAAGTTTGCTGAAAACTACAGGCTTTACTCACGAAGTCATTTTGTCAAGGCGTGAGTATTTCTATCACAGATTGATGGATGTCTTCTCTTTTGATATATAAGGTTTTTTTTTTCTTTTTTTCTTTTTTCGTTTTTTGAGACCAAATGCTCCATTGTGTGCAGGCTTGAAGTAGCACTGCTTCTCATAGTCTATATAGCATATGGTTACACAAAGGGAGGTGCAACTTCTTTTATCCTTGTGACTATCAGTAGTTGGTTCCTCGTTATATCGTGGCTCTTTGCTCCTTACATCTTCAATCCATCAGGATTTGAGTGGCAGAAGTAAGTATCAAATAGTTGATGGATCGCTCAGATTTTTGTCTTGGATTTGCCTGTGCTTGAGAATCTTTTAGGGTCATAGTGTTGCTTCTATTTCGTAATGATGAGCTTAGTAACCTTTGTTGATGAGGTGATTGTGTTTATTCACAGTGAAAGCTTATTGTTTATGCATAAACATTAATATGATTTTTAGTGAGATAGTTTTGCTTTGCGATAAACAGGACTGTGGAGGATTTTGATGATTGGACTAGTTGGCTTCTTTATAAAGGTGGAGTTGGGGTGAAAGGGGAACACAGCTGGGAATCTTGGTGGGACGAAGAGCAGGTCAAATCTTTGAATTATAATTTTGCTCTTATCCTTGGGAGTACGATAACATGTGCTCATATACATAATACTTTGATTTACGTTGGTGGGCTTATCTATTTCAGCTGATTTTACATTCGATTTCAGCATCACACATCTATTGCTTCAAAAAGAAGAAGAAGAAAGAAAGAAAGAAAAAGAATATCTCATATCTATTTTTCTCTTGTCTTTGAAATTCTTCGTTTTGGCAAGTACACTTGTGATGGCATACTGGTTAAGTGTGTTTTTCACTGTCTCGGCAGTCAAGGGTTTAAACCTCTCTCCCCTTCTAAATCTGCAGAATAGGATTCACTTAGCTGACACCAATTAGTTGGGATGAGGCTTAGATGAAGATGATGATGATCTTTGAAATTCTTGCTCATATGCTCAGTGTTGTTAAGATCGTACACTCATAAGATTCAAATCGTACTACAAAATCGCAATTGAAATAAATCGTTGAATCGTACGATTATATCTGAATTGTACAATTTGATACCAATCGTTTTTTTTTTTTTTTTAGTTTTAGAAAACCGTATTTATTTATCTTGTTTTTTTTCCATGTAAATGGGGATATTCATTATAATCTTTTTGTTTTTTGCATATTCATGACAAAATGGATGCTTGATGTGTTTTTTTATTTTTATTTATATACAATTTTTATATTTTTTATGACATATTTTATGAAGTCTAAAAAAATCTTACGATTTACAATACAAATATGCATCAGTTCACATCTTGTTCACCCCCTTTTGTCAGGGTGCATTTAGAGGTCTAAAGAAACATAATACAAGACATAATCAACACCACCTACGTTAAAATATCTCATCTTTTCCTTGTTTAATCTTTTCTTTTTCCTTTCTTTAATTTTTTAAATAAAATATCCTTAAGTTCTTATGAGATACGCAAAATGTTTTTTTCTTTTAACTTGATTATGACATGATACAGCACAATGATACATTTATACAAGGATACAGACATACAATTAATGACGAGAATCATGTTATGGTTAAATTGTTTTTTTTAGCATATTTATGAGAAAATGGATGAGTAATATGTTTTTATAATTTTTTTTTTATTTACAATTTTTTTTGTATTTTGTTATGATATGTTTATGAAAATCTGAAAAAATCTTACGATTTACGATACGATACGATACGATTTAGACCCGATTACGATTCACGATACGATTCATAGTTTGACAACATTGCATATGCTACCTTTACATGTTCTTCTTTTCGGTTGTTCATTCTGATAAATGCCATTGCTTTTGTTGTGGTTTCTCTCCATTGTGTGTTGTAGAGCTCATTTCAGGTTTTGTTAATGTTATATATGTTTGGCTGCCAAGTGGAGTAGCCATTTCATGACGAATCAAGTAACATGATATCATCTGCTGAATAGATCTCAATTTAACTTTGGTCTCAAACTTAACAATGATTTTTTGTACATATCCATCAGTTAACATCTTTTGTCAGCTCTGTATGTCATCTGCGATCTCACATATGCCTATGATTTTTGCAGATGCACATCCAAACATTCAGAGGTCGTATTTTGGAAACAATCCTAAGCTTGAGATTTCTCATGTTCCAGTACGGCATTGTCTACAAATTACATCTCACTGGAAAAAGTACATCACTGGCGGTACACTCCCTCCCCCCCCTACTCAATGTGTTTCTTAAACAACTTTTTTTTTTTTTTTAAATTTTATTTTTAAGGGCCCATTTGGATACTACCAAATAAGTTACTTCTACTTACAGCAGTAGATAAGTAACTTATTTCAGATAAGTAAGTTTGGTTTATGACTAGTTATAAGTAACTTTTCTACTTAAAAGTACATAAGCACTTTAGTTAAATTTTTTAGCTTTTTAACTTTTCATAAGTTGTTGAAGAGAGGAATAGGAGAGATGAAGAGAGGAAAAGCTGTGGGTGTGCACAGTGTGGGTAGGTAAACATCAAAGCGGGCCCCACATGAATGGATAGTGTGCATAGTGGGTCCACATGATGGGCAGTGGATTTTGAAGGTAGGCCCCACAAGATGGATAATGACATTGATGGTGGGCCCTACTTGATAGATGACCAACATCAAAGGCGGGGCCCTACATAATGAATGGTGGAAATTAAAGGTCAGGCCATAATGATGAATTACCCACATCCAAGGTGGGCTCTGCATGATGGACAACCCACATAATGAATGCTCCACATTAAAGGTTGGCTCCACATTAAAGGTGGGGCCCACATTATAGACAATCCACATCAAAGGTGAACTCTACATGATGGGCAATTAATAATGGTGGGCTCCACATGATGGATGATCCACCTCACATGATGGACGGTCCACATCCAAGGTCGGGCTAATGAGAATGTGATGAGGACACAAGACCTTTTCACGTGTAACAACGAAGAAAACGCCCACCACAAGCATCTTTCTTGTAGCTAGGCGACTATTGAGGAGCATAGAAGACCCTACACATATGATTTGACACATAGAAGGCCCCACATTGGGAGGACACGTGTGTAGGAGGAAGAAGATCCTCTGGAAAGAATTCACTGTCTTCGGGCGCCTGAACTTGGCCTCTCTGGCGCCTGAAACTCTTTGGACGTTTTTTGACGTCTTCGGGCGCCCGATCGGACGCCCGACCGAGCGCCCGAACTTTTGCGCAGTTTGTTTTCTTTTTCCATTTTTTACTTAAACCTTGAGGGTAGTTTAGTCTTTTTACTTGTTTTAGTGTTTATTTAAGAGGGCTAAGCCCTAAACTCGAATTTTTACCTTTTGATTATTGATTAAAGCAAACCCTTTGGTTGCCTTCTTCCTCTGGTCTCTCCCATGGTGCCTCTTCTTCTTCCTTGATCTCATTCTTCTCTTTTCTTCTTGTGCCCCTCTAACTTCTTCTAAGGTAAACTTGTTATTCCCTCTTTCCCTATTCTCTCATAACTTCTAGATCTTAGATTTGAGATTTGATCCAAATCCCTATTTCCCAAATTCCAAAATCCCTAATCCGAGAAATCCCTCGATCCCTCGGACTAGTGATTCACATTGGGTATTTGGATTAAGACCATGCAAGATCGGGAGGTTCCATCTCTCACCGAATCCAACCATAGCAATAATTGAATCTCATACTTCGTGGTTGTGATGAATGGCCCGCTCCATTGCATGTTTCCTTGTGATTTTCTAAGTTCATGATGATTGATGTTAGGTTTTATATTATTATTGTCTTTTATTTCCGCTGGATTATATGAGTTCATGAGCATGCATCATAATTAGGGCGGTTCTACGTCAAATTTGGTATCAGAGATTAGGCTTGCATGGTTTTGTCTAGATCGAGTTATCAAATTAGGGTTTTGATTTGTAGGTTTACTTTAGGAAAGTTCCAGATTTAGCAAGTTTTCAATTTAAAAACTTTCCAAATTTAGAAAGTTTCCTAATTTGGAAAATTTTCAGATTTGAGTTGTTTCTTGTTTTAATTTAATTGTGTCAGTTCATATTAGTTTCGCATTCATCACATTCATCTTGTGAGTCAAAACACCTGGTAGTCTTGTTGGGTAGAGTTTGGTTCAAGTCTTATTTGTATGCCCACAAGAAGAGGTAGAGGTTTCGGACTTTAGCCTACCATGAATAACGAGTAGTTATCTGAGCAACTTGCTCAATTGATACAAAAGATAACCGCTCTAGAAGCAGGTCAAAAGCGTGAGTTTGCCCGCCTTGAGAACCAAATCACCACTACCATGACTAAGGTCGAGCAACTAGAGGCGTCCCAAAGGGAAAACCCCGCTGTAGGGGATGATGCGCACTCCCAGGTGAGAGGAATCTTTGAAGAGCGCGCTGCCGCACGTGGAGGTAGTGAGGATAGAGATCGTGGTAATGGTCATGGCGTTGTGCAAGAGGCACGAGCCACATGTGATCATCAAGACCGCTATGATCCAGATGAGCGTGCGATGAAAAGTGTGAGAGTGGAGGGCCCCAAGTTTTGATGGGCGTCTGGATCCCAAGGCATTCCTTGACTGGATTGCTGACATGGACCACTACTTTGAGTGGTATGGCATGTCAGAAAACCGTCAAATGCGGTTTGCTAAGACGAAGCTTGTGGGCCAAGCTAAGCTCTTTTGGACCAACACCGAGCGTAAGATAGAAAGAGTTGGTAGAGCCCTTATCACACATTGGTATGAGATGAAAGAGAAGTTGAAGGAGAAGTACCCTCCCCTCTCATACCGTCAGAAGCTCCTTGACCAATGGCAATCCTTACGCCAAGGGTCAATGTCTACCGCTGACTACATCGCTAAATTTGAAGAATATATGATGCGATGTGATATCCAAGAAGACTCTCTAGTAACGCTCTCGCGTTTCAAGACAGGCCTTCGTGCGGATCTTCAGCGCGAGCTTATGACTCGACCCTTAACGAACTTGGATGAAGCATATCAAGTCGTGCAGGAGTTAGAGCAATATCTGAAGAATCCTGTCGTTTGCCGTTTTGAGTCCCGAGACTCCAATGCTAGATCTAGTTCCCAGGGAACTAAACCTAATGTTGGTAGTCAACCTAGAGTACAGGCGACCATTCCGCCTAGGCCTAGGGAGGACAAGGGCAAAGGGGTTCTTGGTGCCGGTCCTGGTAACATGAGCCAAATGAGGTGCTATGAGTGTGGCAATCTTGGCCACATGTCTAATCAGTGTCCTACGAAGAGTCGTGGAAAAGCCTTAGTTATAGGCAAGTCCCACGAGGGTGGAGACAACCAGGGTGATTATGAAGTTGAAGAGTATCACCCTGAAGGAGGACTTACTGATGAGGAAGAATTAGATGGAGAAGCAACGCTTGCAGTAGTCAGGCGTGAGCTAGCTCAGTCTAGAAGTAGTGTTGACTGGCGTCGAAACACTATCTTCTACACTATTACCAAGTGTGGTGAAAAGAATTGTAAGGTGATAGTGGATAGTGGAAGTTGTCAGAATGTGATTTCCACTAACACCTTAGATCGCTTGAAACTGAAATCCACACCTCATCCTGACCCATATAAAGTCTCTTGGGTTGACAAGACATCTCTTCCTGTCACCCATCAATGTTTAGTCCCCATCGAGTTTGGGTCATACAAGGAGTTCCTGTGGTGTGATGTTTTGCCTGTGGACGTAGGACATGTTATCCTAGGTAGACCGTGGCTATTCGATAATGATGTCACGATCTTTGGCCATTCGAATGCGTGTACTTTCATGTATAACGGTAAAAAGATCAAACTTAACCCCATACCACCTGAGAACACACTAGGGAAGAAGAAGGATGAGAAGGCAAGTGAGCCTAGAGGAATGGGGAAATCCAAGCCTAAGTCTCTCCATATAATCAACGCGAGAGAGTTTGAAAAAGAGACTAAGGAGGATTCTATGGTGTATGCCCTTGTGGCTAGAGAGATTACACCTGAGGTTCCATCAGAGTTGCCCCGTGAGGTGACCTCGGTCCTGAAGGAATACAGTGATGAGCCCGTGTGCCATGCCTGCATTGTTGACGCCAAAGAAAGACGGCACGTGGCGCATGTGTGTGGACAGCCGTTCTATAAACAAAATTACTGTCAAGTATAGGTTCCCTATACCTAGACTTGATGATATGCTTGACATGATGGCCAGGTCTACTATATTCTCTAAGATAGATCTCAAGAGTGGATATCACGAGATCCGTATACGCCCAGGAGATGAGTGGAAAACTGCGTTTAAAACGAAAGATGGGCTGTATGAGTGGTTGGTCATGCCCTTCGGCTTAACTAACGCACCCAGTACTTTCATGCGGGTGATGACACAAGCTTTGAGGCTGTTCATGGAAAAATTCCTAGTGGTGTACTTTGACGACATTCTTATTTATAGTACCACTAAGGAATCACACCTTGAACATTTAAAGCAAGTCTGTAACGTCCTTTGGAAGGAAAAGTTGTACGCTAATCTTAAGAAATGTGCATTCATGTCTAGCCAAGTTGTATTCTTAGGATTTATAGTGTCATCTGAAGGGATGCGCGCACCCTGAAAAAGTCAGGGCCATAGTTGAGTGGCCTGAACCGAGGAACATTCATGAGGTGCGAAGCTTTCATGGCTTAGCAACTTTTTATCGTCGGTTCATTAGGGGTTTTAGCACGATCATGGCTCCCATTACCGAGTGCATGAAAAAAGGAGAGTTCGTGTGATCTAAAGCCGCAGTCAAGGCTTTCAAGGAAATTAAGGGCAAGATGGTAGAAGCTCTTGTCATGCATCTACCCGACTTTTTCAAAGTCTTTGAAGTAGCGTGTGATGCGTTTGGTGTCGGTATAGGCGGAGTGTTAAGTCAAGAAGGACACCCAGTGACCTATTTCAGTGAGAAACTGAACGAGGCAAAACAAAAGTACTCCACTTACGACAAAGAATTTTATGCGGTAGTGCAATCCCTGAGACATTGGTGACACTATTTCCTACCGTAGGAATTCGTTTTGTTTTCTGACCATGAGGCTTTGAGATATTTGCATTCTCAGAAGAAACTTAACTCAAGGCATGCTAAGTGGGTAGCGTTTCTTCAGGAATATTTGTTTGTTCTGAAACACAAGGCCGGGATTGAAAACAAACCAGCGGATGCCCTTAGTAGAAGAGTAGCGTTGTTCAACTCCTTGAGTGTAGAGGTAGTCGGATTTGAGCAACACAACGATGAATACCCCACATGTCCTGATTTTGAGGGTACTTACGCGTCACTCTCTAGTGACCATCGTATCATGGGTAAATATGTTCTTAAAGATGGCTTCCTTTTCAAGGGAGACAGACTTTGTATTCCCCGTATGTCGGGGAATGTCCCTTCGTGAATTCCTCATCTGGGAGCTTCATTTAGGAGGAATAGCTGGCCATTTTGGTCGTGATAAGACCATTGCCCTTGTGGAAGATCGTTTCTACTGGCCAAGTCTTAAGCGAGACGTAGCCAAAGTTTTAGGGTAGTGTCGTACATGTCAGCTGGCAAAGCAAAGAAAGCAAAATATCGGGTTGTATACGCCATTGCCAGTGCCAGTGCCACATGCTCCGTGGCAGGACATTAGTATGGACTTCGTGCCTGGGCTTCCCAAGGCAATCAAGAAGTACGATTCCGTTTTTGTCGTTGTGGACCGTTTTTCTAAGATGGCGCATTTCCTCCCATGTTCGAAAACATCGGATGTGTCTCATGTTGCTCGTATCTTTTTTGATGGTGTGGTGTCTCCATGGGTTACCTAAAACCATAGTGTCTGATCGTGATGTTAGATTTACTAGCTATTTTTGGAAGACACTATGGCACATTATGAGAACTCGTTTGCAATTTTCTACTGCTTACCACCCACAAACAGATAGTTAAACTGAAGTGGTAAACCGTAGTCTTGGAAATCTTCTACGTTGTCTAGTGGGTGAACATGTTAAGACTTGAGACCTAATTTTACCAACTGCTGAACTTGCTTATAATGGGTCAGTTAATAGATCTACAGGGTTGAGTCCTTTTGAAATTGTAAGTGGTTATAAACCTAGAATGCCCATAGATCTCTTACCTATGTTTGTTACCCAAAGGTCTTCTGAATCAACCAATGCATTTGCACGCCATATTCATTATTTGCATACACATATTAGACAGCGGATAAATAAGAGCAATGATGATTATAAAATTTCAACTGATTCTCATCGTAGAGCACAAGAATTTCAGGAATGAGACTACGTAATGGTGCGAATAAGGCCAGAGCGATTCTCTCAAGGATCCGCTAAAAAGTTACAAGCGCGTAGTGCTAGACCATTCAAGATATTACAAAAGGTTGGGTCCAACGCATATCGGATTGACCTTCCACCTGATATGGGTATTAATCCAACTTTTAATGTGGAAGATCTAGTCCGTTCCCACAATCCCATTGTCCCTTTCATGGCCTTCTTTTGACTTTGATACACAACCCCTTCCACCCTTTCCTCCACCCATTACCCATAAAGAAGAAATTGAAGAGATCTTGGATGATGAGATAGTATTTACGAGAGATGGAGCTTTCCAAAGATACCTTGTCAAGTGGAAAAACAAACCACCGTCAGAATCTACATGGTTGACTGAAGCAAAGTTGCAAAGGGTTGATCCAGACCTGCTAGAGCGTCACAAGAGCTTTAACTCGACGTGGTCGAGTTTTTCTCACCCAAGGGAAGTCGATGAGGACACAAGACCTTTTCACTTGTACCAACGAAGAAAGCACCCACCACAAGCATCTTCCTTGTGGCTAGGCGACTATTGGGGAGCATAGAAGACCCTACACGCATGATTTGACACATAGAAGGCCCCGCATTGGGAGGACACGTGTGTAGGAAGAAGAAGACCCACTGGACAGAATTCACTGTCTTCGGGCGCCCGAACTTGGCCTCTCTGGCGCCTAAAACTCTCTGGACGTTTTTGGACATCTTCGGGCGCCCGAACTTTTGCGCAGTTTGTTTTCTTTTTCCGTTTTTTACTTAAACTTTTAGGGTAATTTAATCTTTTTACTTGTTTTAGTGTTTATTTAAGAGGGCTAAGCCCTAAACTCGAATTTTTAACTTTTGATTATTGATTAAAGCAAACCCTTTGGTTGCCTCCCTCCTCTGGTCTCTCCCATGGTGCCTCTTCTTCTTCCTTGATCTCATTCTTCTCTTTTCTTCTTGTGCCCCTCTAACTTCTTCTAAGGTAAACTTGTTATTTCCTTCTTCCCTATTCTCTCATAACTTCTAGATCCTAGATTTGAGATTTGATCCAAATTCCTATTTCCCAAATTCCAAAATCCCTAATCCGAGAAATCCCTCGATCCCTCGGACTAGTGATTCACATTGGGTATTTGGATTAAGACGATGTAAGATCGGAAGGTTCCATCCCTCGCCGAATCCAACTATAGCAATAATTGATTCTCATACTTCGTGGTTGTGATGAATGGCCCGCTCCATTGCATGTTTCCTTGTGATTTTCTTAGTTCATGATGATTGATGCTAGGTTTTATATTATTATTGTCTTTTATTTCCGCTAGATTATACGAGTTCATGAGCATGCATCATAATTAGGGCTGTCCTACGTCAGAATGGCCCATATCCAAGGCAGGTCCCACTGTCCATCGGATAAAGGGGATAAAATACATACATCACCATGGGTCCTGCTGTCCAGTGGACAGCATGGACCCATTACCTACATCATGGTGGACCTAACCCTTTTCAACGGTGGGCCCCACTCCCTGATGATCCACCCTATAGTTGAATGGCAAACGAACATTACAGTGGACCCCAAGGAAGTTTTCAATGGTAGACATCCACAACTTTACTGCTACTGCTGCAGGGTCCACTTGAGCTTTGAATATGCTACATTGTTTTTGCCATGAGCAGTGCTCTATAATGAGCTGTCTGGGTAGGCGGACGGTGCGGATGACACACATGCATCATGGTGGGCCCCACAGTCCAAGAATGGTGACCAAAGTAGATGGATGACAAGGATAGATGCATTCATTGTATTGTAGTGGTCCAATCCGACGATGGCCCATCTAGTAAACGGATAGCCGGATCATCTCATGAATCGAATGGGCGAATCCAAAGGACGATCCACCAATGGATGGATGGCCAAATCAGCACATGCATAATGTGGGCCATCAAAACACAAAACATAAGAGAAGTAAAGAAAGGTGGTGCAAGGTGGCCTACCAAGTGATGATGCTTCTTCCTCCGATACCAACCGTAAAAATGCTTTGGCCCCACCTTAAAAGGCAGGCCCCATATGATGGACGACCCACCCACATTATGGATGGTCCACATCAAAGGTGGGCACCACATGATGGGCTGTGGATATTGAAGATTCATCCCACATGATGGACAATAACATTGATGGTGGGCCCCTACCTAATGAATGGTGCACATTAAAGGTCAGACTCTATTGCTAAATGGCGCACATTTAAGGTGGGCCCCACATGATGGACGGCCCACATTATGTATGGCCACACAATGAATGATTCACATCAAAGGTTGGCCCCACATGATGGACAATGGATGTGAGGGGGACCAAATAGACTTAAGGGATGATTATTTATGATGTTGGAAACCAAACATGCTTTTCTACTTTTTGGATGATAAGTATGTTGTTTACCAAACATACTTATCTACTGATTAAGTAGAAACCAAGATAAGTTACTTATTTGATAAGTAGCTTATCTTAAGTAACTTACAATCCAAACAGGTCCTAATTGAGCTTATGCAAAGAATCAATAAAAGATACAACTCTATTTGCTACCACAATCTTTGAATATAAGTTCACTTGCGTATGTGACAACTTGATAGAAATTATGGTCACAATTGGGCTGGCTTGGCACTGGCCTGGTGCGTGTCCATTCCCCCTCAGGCTGAGCCTCAAGGTCTGCGGATTGGACTGACGCCAAATGTTAGGCCCAATGGCTAATGGACGAGAGCTAAGGTTGCACTGGTGCAAGGCCTGACAAGTAGGCCTAATTCCTCCCGAATTATTTAACACTGGCAGACTGACTATTTGTATAGTAGGCCCTGCCCCAATTTTTAAGTTCATCGGCTGGGCTCTAGGTTGGGCTGCGTGTGGGCCTGGAATCAAGTCCTTAGTTCCCGGATGGACCTAGACATACTTCGGGGCAGCCCAGTTGCAACCAAAATGCAAATTAGTCGTTCTTCCCATGGTTCAGTGTTGTCAAAATCGTACGATTTATGATATATGATTTTAGTCGAATCTTAAGCTAAACGATTTGAATCCCAACCTTGAATCCCTTTTTATATGAATCTTATGATTTACGATTCAAATTAGAGTTGTTCTCTTCTACTTTAAGCTTCACTTGGCTTTCATTTTATGTTTTTAAATTGGTGGGGGCTTTAAGAATTGTTTAGAAAAGGTAAATTATTTTTATTTGTTCTTTATAAGAGATTAAATGATACATATTCTCTTCAACATTAAATCACATAGCTTTTTTTCTTTTCTTTTTTTTGTGATTCCTTAACGTCATAATTGGTCGAAACACCAAATTGATGTATGACCTACCTGTAATGTTTTTACCGATGGTTATGATCAGCATGACTTATATATATTATGGAATGATGTTTACAAATCAAAATATCTTTTTTTGTAATCTATAGTATCAAAGGCTACTTTTCCACCGTGATTTTACATTCAAGAAAGGTAACAAGAACATAAATTATTAAATGACCCTTGTATGTTTTTTAAAGGGAAATTTCATGGAAGATAAAAAAATGAAGGAATAAGAATTCTTTAATACTATTATGACATGGTATTACTTGGTGCACATTAATGGCAAAAGGAAGATAGATGAGTTTTAAAAAGAAAAAGAAAAATCTGATTTATTTATATTTTTCATATTTTTTAAAAATTTTAAGAAACTTGTAAAAAAATCCCATGATTTGCAATCCAATACAATTCAATCCCTACTACGATTTGCGATACGATAACGATTTTGACAACATTGCCATGGTTTGTTGACCAGCAAGTATTGAATTCCCCAAGTAAATATATCATCTACATCTCCTTCTATTACCACCGGTAACGTCGCCTCCCCTCCCACAGATATGCTATCTGTGTTCCTTGATAAATCTGTAGAACTCTCTTTCATTTCTGATAATCGCTGTTTCCCATAGGTCCTTCCCTTTTACCATGATTCAGTCTGCTCTTAATTTGAGAATCTTGACTTGGGTGATAGAGCTTGATGACTCACATGCTCTTCTATCTTGACAAATTCATATTTATGTCTTATCAAATTTACGGCTTCATTTCAACCAGTTTGTGAATCTGTCGTCAGATATCTAAGTTGTATTGCCAAATATATGAATAAATTGTTCAGATTTCTTTTTTTCTTTTTTTCCAACATTTCTTTTCTCCACTGGGTGTGATACACCTGCCGATAAAGGAGGTTGATGCCAGCTAGGCAGTGGTCCCTGAACTTCTGCCATGCAGTTGCTAGAAAAGCCTAACCCTAAATACCTGGGGCCAGGCTATGATGATTATTACCACTTGAGTAACACATAACATGACTAAGATGCCATGAACAATGTCAAAGAAAATACATAATAAACATTTAAATTAGCTAAACTAACAGCTCTCTCGTAAAAATTCTGCTACTGAGACGAAAGTACTAGCTCTGATTTGAACAGACAGTCCAAGGTAGTGATTCTAGTTACTATTTACACAATGACAAATCTGTTATAAAATTGTAGTTTGCGTTGCTCAAATGTGAAAGCTCCATGAGACCCTTTGCCCTGTACTAGTGCTAGTGGCTGTTGCATATCAACACTATCCTCATATTTATGCAAATGCTTTCACCATTAAATGAACAGACATGCTTGGTTATTTTCCCTTTTCATTTCTTTTAAAGTTAAAATTGTGCTTCTCTCTTCCTCAGATCTATGGCTTTTCATGGGTTGTGCTGGTTGCCTTTGCCATGTTATTCAAGGTTGGTGTCCATAGCATTGAAGGACTTCTTTTCATGTATTTTCCTCGTGAAATTTATGATGTTGCTGACACTGGTTATGTGCTTTTTGAATTCGTTAACAGGTCTTCTCCTTTAGTCCAAGGAAGTCGACTAAGTTCCACCTGATGATGAGGTTCATACAGGGCGTCACTTCCCTTGGACTCCTTGCAGCCCTTGTCCTCAGTGTCGCATTTACAGATCTTTCAGTACCAGACTTGTTTGCAAGTCTCCTGGCATTTATTCCAACTGGCTGGCTCATTTTATCTGTAAGTTAATGGCATTTTGCTTTTCTTTTCTGTTTGATCATACACATCAATGATATGATATGGTAACGTCCACCTTGCACAGAAGGATCATTTTTACCTAATACTGAGCCATCCAAAAGGTGCGCTGTGCCATGAAGATCACCCGGCTCAAAAATTGAACCTGATCTGTTCATCAGATGTGGCACGTGTACAGTGAGTTAGACTGTTGGTTGTCTGTCTTTGTATGGCCTGGACCACTTGTGAATGATCAGTATACAAGTCTGAGGACACATGTGACCCACCTGATGAGTGGATCTGCACGTGCGCGCACACACACATTAATGGATTACTGTCCATTGTGCAACTGTGATGCATGTACGACATTTGGGGCCTCCAAAAGGTTGGTGTCACCATGAACATCATCTGGCATAACAGATGGTTACTTTGAACCAGACTGAGCCAATGTTTCTGTACAGTGTGGTCCACCTGATGAGTAGATCAGCCTGATTTTTGCGCTTGTTGCTCTTTAACCTATTGGAGTGTTTGAATGTGGTACATGCACACATGTAAGGTGGATTGTAACTTCCTGTCCGGAAATAACTGATGTTTTCAAAGAATAGCTATTCAGAGAAAAGGAATTGTCAGGGGATGTGGGGGACTTTTTTTTTTTTTTTTTTTCTTTCTTTCTATTCAAGTAGGTCCGTCTGTAGACAAAACTCCATAAAACGTTGGTAATATGGACCTGTCGGTTCTGCATGGCATATCATTCGAAATATTATTGTAGAACTATTAGTTTACGAAGTGTAAAATGATGAAATTTGCATGTAAGACCGCCAAAACGAATATGAAGACCGATCAAGTTTGAAGATTCTCCTAATCTTCTGAAAACGTTGCACTCCATTTCTTGCCACTTTTCCCTGTGGGTATGCCTTGTACTGTACTTGCTTATGCTTGTGATCCCGCATGTGCATGATTTCAACTACTGAAGCTTCTTTATGACATATGCCATGATCCTTCGCAGTTGGCTATCGCATGGAGGGGACTTGTGAAAAGTTTAGGCCTATGGGATTCAGTGCGGGAGTTTGCGCGGTTGTATGATGCAGGAATGGGCATGATTATATTTGCACCAATTGCAGTGTTATCTTGGTTTCCATTCATCTCCACATTCCAGTCTCGCCTTCTCTTTAACCAAGCATTCAGCCGGGGACTGGAGATCTCCCTCATCCTTGCTGGGAACAAGGCCAACGTTCAAACCTGATCTCTCATTGGCAATCACAGTGAAGTACAATAGTTGGAAAGACTTTGGCATACTTGTAAAGTTGAGTACAGTTCTGTTTTTCTTCTTCTTCTTCTTCTTTTTCCCTCCATTTATCCCTAACTAATTTTCTCACTGAAACGAGTGACATGTGTAACTACTGATTGTCATCACGTGCCTGTAGATAGAGTTGGTGATGGACATGAGCAGCGGAGCATTTTTATTATACACGCCTTTCTCCTAGGGGTTAGGCAATGGATAGGTTACTGTTTTCTAAGGTATATCAAAATTTGCCTGCATCATCCGATGGTAGTATGGTTGGGACATGGGCGCATCATGTGCTAGTATATAGTTTGGTATGGTATGTAATGGATGAGATATGTGCTTATTTTTTATTGCTTGAGGGGGTAGGACATGGCCATATGTCATGACTCGGATGACGTAGTTCCCTTTGATGAAGGGTTTTCTTTGCAGTGCACACTTGGGGAGATCTGGGGCATGAAAATGCTCAGGCTTTCAAAAAACGAGGCTGGTCTAATCGTTTATAAGATGGTTAGAGTCGGATGGTCCATACCCAAAGTACACGCATGGCCCACCTGAGCAGACTAGCCTCATTTGCCGAGCATGTCTGGGGTGGGAGTGCTTGTAAAGAAAATCCTCAAATTCTCCTTTTGCTCAAAACCACTGTCATCTCACGTGAGAGTAGCTTTTCTTTTTTAATTTGGCCCAGGCCTGAGCCTAAACATAATCTTAATATTTCCCCCCCCCCCCCAACAAGCAAGAGCCCAACTGAAACTGTAGGTGTAAAAGCCCATTTCACATCAACAAGAAGAGATGATGGGGATTTTCTTTCATAAATAGAATTTTATTTATATTTTGGCTGAATAATATGGTGGCCATGTTGGCCTATGCCTCAGCCCATCTTGATTCACCCTGTCCATAAGGGCTGATGGACGTCCAAAATAGGCCGAAGTTTGGTATGGCTCTTACTCAGGCTTGGACTTTAAGGTCCAAGCCTGCCCAGTGAGCTCTTTAAGGCCAAACCTCTCTCTTGTTTATACCCAAAAGCCAAAATGGCCAGCCCAGCTTGTTTATAGCGTTAAGAGGAAAATGGCATGATTTGTAATGACTCAAAAGGACTATAGGCCATGGGGTCACATGAGGTTGTCTGACTTGGATTGGAAAGGGGGGATGAGAACAGAACCTGCACATGGCTTGTGATACCATACCATCTATACGGCCAACATGCCACGTGCAAGAATCAGTACTATGAAAACGGTAGAATCCACTAGGACCTACCGTTTTCATGTTACTGTTTCCTTCACATGCAGCATGGTGGTGGGAAAATGGCACCTTGCCTGTATGTGATCAGTTCTCAAGGGAGAAGGAAACTGATATTTTGGCTGGTTTTTTTACTTCGCATGACACTATTTATCCATTTGATCTTAGTTATCAAATTAATTGCCAGCTTGAGAAAATTATTTCGCAATTGCGATCACATGGCAGGGTTAAAAACAGGCATGCACTCACACCTAGCGCTGTACACAGAGTCAAGTAAGCTCGATGAACTCGCTCAACTCGACTTGGTTCGATGGTGGGTTTGAGCCGAGTCGAGTCAAAATTTGGGTGCTCGAATAAATTCGAGTCTCCTAAGCTGGACCAGGCTCGACTCGACAAGTGGCTCGAAACTGACTCGGTCTGACTTGTTTCAGCTTGGATCCATGGCAGAAGGCACAGCGAAAAGTTTCTTTTTCAACTTGGTTCGGCTTGGATCCATGGCAGAAGGCACAGCGAAAGGCTTGGATCCTTGCCCTTTGTTTGGTACTTCCGAAAACTGGAACTCAGACGCGGCTCAAAACTCCCTCGGTCTGCTGGCCGATTCAGGCAGTTAGGCTCAAAACCGAGTCGAGTCGAGTACCGAGCAGGGGGTGGCTGCTGACCGAGCCGAGTTGAGCAGGGCTAAGCTCGGCTTGGGTACTCGAACTCATGACCTGTGTTGAAACTCTTGTGAGTCTTCCACCAAGGCATGAGTAAGGACCCAGGGGAGGTATTTGATACTCTGGCAGTGTATTGTGCTTGATACACTTTGCACTTGAAATTTAACGTTGACTCAATTTAGACCACCTGAACTGTGGAAATCCCAAAATCAGATTGATTGAACAATCTTAACCTCCGAATTCATGGACACTTGTTTGCAGAAATAGAACGTTAGGATGTTTTTTCCCATCTCAACTGTCCAATAAACATCCACCATTCCAGTGATTAGTTGGTAAAATAAGTGCAATTTTTGGTTTATGATACATATACACCGGGACCCAAAACTTGGCCAGTTCAATGTGAACCAATTGTATGCCACGTGTACAATTTCTCAGTGCCTGCGTTTCATCCATCACACTCTGCCAGAGTATTCAAAATTTTCCTGAAAAAAAAAAAGGTGAATGCATATTTTAAGATGGGATGGCTACCTTCATATGCCCAATCATGTCTACCACACTGAGCTCAAGTGTCACAAAGCTATTGCTTTCAGTGTTAATATTATTTGTATATCCTTTTCAACATTGATGGTGGGAAGTACTTATACATGTTATAGAAGGAATGCCATATGCCAAATCAGCTGATCTGCAGGTCACATTTCTTGTAAAATTCGAGGAAAAAAAAGGCAGCTCTCACATAATCCTAAGCTGGGTATCAACACATCCAGTGATCTCTCTATATCTTAAAAACAGCTGATGAAAGGCCGTAACAAAGCATGCATGAACTTCAGCAACCTGTACAAAGTAGACAATTGAGAATGTTATTTGTCTAATGCGAGCTTCTAGAAAAAGATGGAAATACCCATTTAGGACCTGTTTGGTAGACATCTAAAAATGAATTCATCTCATTTGAGTTAATTAAAATTATGTATCATAGATCATGATTGTTGGTTATTAAGTTTATTTTTAATCCTTACAAAAAACGAATATTATTTCTAATACATAATTACGATTTACTAAAATGGGATGAACTGATTTTTAGCATCTACCAAACAGGCCCTTTGATGTTTTACTTTCACAGGACTAAAGAGTAGCAGCTGCATTTAATAGTATGCATTTAATAGTAAAGCTGGATTTATCATCATTTCACAGAATTAAAATGCCTTGACTCATGTTTTTGTTGGCAAAAGAAATGTCAGAAAAGGTAACACAATGATAGTTTCCTCGAAGACGCGATTGCCCCCCTACACTTAAACTGCCAATGGCAAATGGGTTCATGCAGATCCATCTATAGGATATAAGGAAGCCAAAATTGTTGTACATCGACTTTCGTTTAAGGCAACCCGGAACACTTGAAAAGAGAAAATGATGCAAACATAATTCAAAGACAACTAGCACAAGCATCCCCATGGCACCAAACTATTAGCAGCCAAGTGCCACATAAGCATCCACATTGCACCCAGTCACCGGTAGCTTGGTGGCACATATAATCAAAGGTGTCAAAAACACAGAGCATCAAAACAACTACCACCTTTGTGATAAAAACCAAAACTGTTTCTCCATAAAGTGAATTCTTTCATAATTGTTTTGAACATTATTTTATTTTGAAAATGTTAAAAAAGAAAACATTATTTTATTTTGAAGAGGAACCTCTCAAAAATGCAACAATCGACTTATCATGATACATAGAGTGGAACACCTTGAATTATGGTTTAGCTCCTCAAATATCAATTGCCCTATTCAACCTAATCACCAAAGAAAGCACAAAGCAGGAAAGCTTGGAACAACAAAATGCAAAACATAAGTTTCTTTTTTTTAATCCAAAGAAGTTCATTGCACCAAAAGTTCCATCATACTATGGGATTTGTTTTAAAAGTAACTACATTTCTAGATTTCTTATCAATATAGAACAGTTCCACGCTCTTACAACAGATATTAAATAAATTCCTGCTCAAAGCAACTGGAATTAGGAACTTACCTCTTCATTGGAGGGACAGGGATTCTGCTTAATCTCAATTGGTCTCCCCACTACAACTTGAATTGGCCGAGAATAGGGGATCGGCGATCTTTACCACAACAAATATCACAATTTCCAGAAAATTAGAGCTTCTTGTCCCAAAGAAATAATAAAAAAAGAATAATAAAAAAAGAATAAAGAATAAAGATGAAGAGTAGAAGACCATGACAAAATCCAAAATAAATTGATCTGGATTTCTATGTTTGCATGGATTCCTTACACTTCAGGTGTTCAAAAGTGGGCAACATCATAATACGAACAGAAATTGAGGTGTAAAAGTTTGTTGCATGAGCTTTTAGAGATTCAATTAGCAATAAATTGGAACCCAGGATCATTCTACAGTTTGGAGAAAAGACATAAAAAGGATGAACAACTTTCATTGAATGACCAAAACAGATTAGAATATTGCAAAAAAAAAAAAAATCAACAGAGCATAAAACAGTGAGGATTTGGAAACCGAAAATGCAGTGATAAATGCAATACATAGGCTGTGTTTGGATGCACGAGTGAATTGGACCATGAACATTCAGTTTTAATCAAGAGGAAATAACAAAAACTAATGATGTTTCCTAGTGTTCGCAATGAAAAAGTATCACTCAAACTGAAAGTACTGTCGATTATGAAAAAAGTAACGTAAATACGTAATCACAATTTCAAGCCCAGACCCTCGGTAGGAATGCTCAGCAGCAATATCACAATTTGATAATGAGAGTTTATGAGACATCCAAACTCATCCTCAAATTAGTCACTAATTTCAATATTAGGACAGAATGGAATAACTCTTCTACCATGATTGTTGTGCAGAATAAATAGCCTTAAGCAGCAGTGTTTTATGCATCCCGGGTACAAACAATAATATTGGTCAATATATCATTATTGGTGGTTGGCGATACGAAACATTCAAGGTGTCACAATGTTTACAAAATATCAACAATATTATTGATAATATCAGCCAATGCATGCCAGTATCTCATGATATCAAAAGTATCACAAGATTACTGCTTTTCTGACAATAAGAGCGTAAATAGTGTGAAAATTCTAAGTCTGAAAAAGAAAATAATCCTCAATTTCTGGAAATATTTTGAGGGAATCTCTTCCTAGAGGTGTTTTAACAACTCCTCTAGAATTTTTTGACATCAAAACATGATTTTAGTGAAGAAACCACGATTCAAGAGCAGAATTGACCAGAACTCAAAGGTGAGAAAAAACTTAGTAGTTTGTCTTATTAGTTTTTACTTATTTTGTTTCGTTTTATTACTTGTATTGTATGAAATTTGAATGACATAAACCCATTTTGGATATGATTGTATCACTTATGGATGACAACTCATGGTTTTGTCCCCTAAACAATGGAAAAATATCACGCATAGTCTTTTTCTTTTTCTTTCTTCTTCTTGTTTTTTTTTTTTTCTTTTTTCTTTTTTGGGTAGTCTTTTGAGCCTTAAGTGTGAAATCATGTGCTTTTTAACATCTCCTGAAGTTCACTGAAAATTTCCACCATTTTCCGAATGTTTCCCAAAAGTTTCCCTCAAGACACTGATACATTTCCAGGTGTATGCGATATTATAGATGATATATTGATACATGTTTTCATATCCTAGGGATGCAATACATATAAAGATAACTACCGATACATAAAAAGATTGCTAAGCGGTAATTCAAACAAAGATCGTGCATAAAATTTTGAAGGTTTCTTCTAGCAATAAAACCAGAAAAAAAAAAAAAAAAAGTAGTCCATGATCTAACTGTGTGATAATCACAAACCACACTTGCAAGTTAGAGATCATGTAGAATGGGGAAAGTTTTGATGGAATTAAAGCATAGAATGTGAAAAAATAGGAGAAATTTTATTGCTGAAAATTTCTGTGCTGGAGCATAGGTTGAAGAATACCCAAAGGCTCCCCAAAATATTAATGGGGCAAAACGGATGGCTCTAGCAATACGATGGTACAATTCCCCTTCCAGTTTCCACCAACTGTAAACATTACTCTGCAATGTTGGAACTTGTTAAAAGAAACAACAAGGATTATGGGGGGAAAAAAAAGGAAGAGAATAAAAAAGAACATGATAATATTACAGTGAAGCAATAACCTAATCTTTCTAACCTGACCAAAGCAAAAGACGGGGACTAAAGGTGCGCCTGTTTCAATGGAAACACGTACAAACCCATATCTTTTCTTAAGAAATGCAACCTGCACAGAACATAACATTTACTATGAAATGTGTATTTGCACCTTGCTTGCAGCAACAAAAGATTTGCATTGACAATAAATGACTGAAAACTTGATGTTTTAACCAACTAATGAAAATACTTCCAACTTAAGGGAATTAAGTTACATGTTTGAGGTCAAGGTCAGACCATATTGTGGTCTATTAACAAACCTCAAAGTCACCGTTCATATAAATTATCTCTTGGACTCCACCTGGAATAAGAATACAAGTATAACCAGCTTCCAAGTACTTCACAAAGTCCTTCTTCGAAGCAGGTATGAGTCCCAACCATGTCCCTATTTGCCGGAGAAATGGTGTGTAAAATACCTGAACAAACCACAGGTTATTGGAAACCATGCAAAGTTCAGTTCAGGACTAGGCTGAAAGATGAGCTCAAAAAAATATTCTAAAGGAACTTATGGCATTTAGGGCAGAGAGGCTGATAGTGGAAGGCTGGAAGCCAATGGCCTGAAATACTTACAGCAGTACTTGCAAGGGCTTTTGTCTTGGACAAAGGCAATAGGCCTGTGATGTTCAGAAGAGAAAGACAGCCAATCGGAAAAATCGAGTGTGGCTCAGCAGCAAGGACTGCACTACAGAAGAGTTTGATCAGAATTTAGTCGAACTTTCAAAATAGAAAACCGTTGGCAGCTTTTATTAGAAAGGAGGCATTCTACTTGCAAGTCGTTCCTCAAAGAAATAGACAATTTTGTTTATATTGTTTGGATCAGACTGAAGCATGCAAAATGGGTAAGAAAGCTCTAAAGCTGCTACTCGGTGTAACTTAAAAAAAAAAAAAAAAACTTGAAATTGTAAATCAGGAACCCAAAATACAAAATGCTTCACTGTTAGCATGAAAATGAACTAGGGAAAAAATGGAACTTGAACTGAAAGTAGAAAGGTCATTATCAACCTTTTTCTTTTGGTTCCATATTGATTGGAAATAATTGTACACAAAAGTTGCATATTGTTAAAGCACTAATGGGAAGTAGTAACTGATTCAAACCAGTGGTCATGTTCCCACACACAATGGGCTATGAATTCTCTTGGTGATTGACCTCACCAAAATGAGGACACTGAATCACTGATTTTGGGAGAATGACCAAGTTAACTCTTCTATTTTAAATGTTTCAAGCCACATACAGCCACAAAATGAGGTCGTTAGTAAGCATCAGAATAAACAATAAGATCTTTTGGGACTACCGTATGCTTTGTCTCTGTCGAATAACTTTGCATCCTCTATGTGAACAGTAACAGGGAAGTATCCAGGTGCGTACTTGCCTACATACCTGACAAAAATAACACATAAATAACCTACACCAGCTACTCTGCAGAAAATGTTTCATTTTCTACCTACGAAAAACTCACTATACTGCAACCAGCAAAATCGACTTAAAACAAAGAAACAGATGAATGAAAGAAAAAACAAAAAGCAAAGAACAGCAAGATCCAAAGAAGAACTAAAATTTAAATGCAGGTCCTGTTGATGTTCAAACACCTGTTGACCATATTGGAACTTAGGCTGAAACTTTGTTCACCTAGGCTTCCAATAAAACCCAAAATCTAGTTTTTGTGAAGAAAATAAAAAGACCTACCAGCTGAATCAAGGATCAACTCCATGCATTTCCTATTGCAATCAATGAGTTTTCTATTGAATTAACAATCAGAAACAATAATTATACATATAGGGGAATCATCACATGCAATCGACTGTACAGAAGTTACAGGTAGTGTGGAGCTCCGTGGGGTGCACTGTGATGCATGCATGACATCCAGTGTGACCACTAGGTGTGCAATCCATGTTTTGGCCACAGCCCAAAAATCAGGCCAATTGGAAACTCAGGTGAGCTACTGCACAGGGAATAGTTGGAAGGGAAGTCCAATGTAGATTTCTGTTTGGGGCCCACTGTGTTATTTATATACCCTCCAACTTGTTCATCATGTGTGCCCCACCTGGAAGAAGGGACAGCCCAAAAGTCAAGCCATTCCAAAACTCAGGTAGGCCACACATGATTTAGGGCTTTTATGCACGATTTTTACATTGTTCCCCCGTAGTGTGGTCCACTTGAGCTTTTGATCTGGCTGACTTTTGGGGTGTCATATTTTCGTGATTTTAATGTCTGCTGCACAATTTGGATGTCTAGCACACATCACAGTAGACAACTATATGATATGATCGACTGCATGTGATTGAATCTCGCTCATGCAGATAACAAGGCAACCCTTCCCTTTATGGTGTGAGTGTCCTCCACCCTTGCCCACTATGTTCCCCATCTTTGAAAATATAGCCATTAGGCTGTAAATGGAGAGCCTGTAAATAAAATCACAGCTTTTTTGCCTGTAAATCAAATGGGGCTGAAAGCTGTAACTGATTTACCGGCATCAATGACCCCTAAAGGATAAAATCAAAACCTAACCATAGAAATAAGAAGACTAAACATATGCATCATTACAGCAATACCTTCAACTCAATTTCAATGATGATAACTAAACAGATTCGAGATCTACCTATGAGAACAAAAGAAAACAAAATCCAAACGAATATCACAATCTCTTACCTTGCAATTGCTTGCCCAAATCTGCTTCTATCGCTGGTAGGAACTACCGAAACCACAATCAAAAGCCCTAATATCCTTTAAAAGCAACAAAAAAAAAAAAAAAATCGCCTGATTCGTTATAGGGCAGAGGATGAAAAGATCCAAACAAAAAATTCAAAATGCCGAGAAGAAGACAGATTGCAGAAATACTGTAAAAAAGAAAAATGCGAGGATCGTGCGTACAAGAAAGCAGACGTATTGGGGAATAACAAGATGAACAAGAGGACGAGGATAATGTTGAGGTGAATGGACCCAAGCCAGACGATCATAGCCGTCAAGGTGTGAAATGTGGAATGTCGGATCGATCGGATCACCATCGGATTCGTCTGTTCCGGATTTTTATGGTTCTTTTCGGATTCCTCCATTGCATATCTGAGAAAGAGTAAGAGAAAGAGGGAGATGGGATCATTATTTATAGTACGAATGCTGCGGACGGGAAGAAAAAAAAAAAACGAACGACGGCCAACGATTTCAGACACGAGGAAACGAATTATCAATTATGGATTCCTCAACCCGAGGATATACATGCTTTACTCGGGTTTTCAGTGAGTACGGGTGAAGCTCGCAGTTAGGTGATCCAGACCATTGCCATAAAAGACATGGACCGTGCCCCAAAATGCTCTTAATCCTATCTTTGCAATTTTGGCCAACAAGCAGACGGTTATGAAGAGAAATAAATGAATGGTCCACATTTAATTAAATAAAGGCCCAAGAAGGGTGGCTAGAACTTTCCTGTTCTGGAGATCTCTGTGGATGGATGTTTCCTGTACCACGGGAACGGATTGCTGAGAAATGGGCCCCACTTCCACAAACCAAAGACTTTATAGTAGCAGCTTTGTACAATTTTTTTTCTTTTTTCCTTTCCAATCATAGATATATAAATTAAGTTTTACACCACATTACATTAGTAGGACATGATCTAAGTAGGCCCTTAAAAAACTGAATACAAGTAGGCTTTGGCGTATTGTATTAGATGGAATTAGATGGAATGGAATTGCATTTGGTTCCATGCAAATTCCATATAATGTTTGGGAAGGATGGGAGGTTTGGGATTAGGTGGGATGGAATTGCACTTGACCCCACGTGGGATTTTCATGGGATTTCAAAATCCCACACATGTGGGCCCCACATTGATGCATGTGTTTTATCCATGCCGTCCATCCATATAAGCCCTTTATACATGACACTACGGTTATATACATGTACAAGGGATGGGCATCTGTTGTGAATTTGGTCAGTTGATTGCAATTCCATGGTCCACCAAATGGGATTTTGCTTAATCCAATGGCTTTCCCATAGTAAGTATTTGATCCCAAACATGGGATTGGATATGAAAATACCATAGGATTACCAGACATGTAATCATTGTGCAATAAATAATGTTAATCCCACCTAATTAATACCATTCCATCCCTTTTAATACCATGTGCCAAACATGCCCTTAATTAAAAAACTGAGGGTTTAGTGTTCTTCCATTCTCCTCTCATTTATAGAACATTTAGGACTGTTGTAACGAGAGATCTTTGCTGTCACTTTTTTTGTTTGTTGATTTGGAAATAATTATTTGGACCCAAACATAGTCGTGGCTTATCAAACAAGGACACATGTTACTAATCATTTGTTATAGATTGGTCATTGGTTGGGCGCACATCCTACCCTTATTATGTGAACAAGAGTTTCTCTTGACCTAGCACATGTGGTGATAGTTTTCTGCTTTTTCGCATAAACGTGAATTTAATGCACCGCAATATTAGGCCAACTTAGTATAGTCTCACTTCACTTTAAATATTTTCAGCCGTAAGAACTATATGAGATGCTTTGGTGCATCCATTGAACTTACTACTTAGTGTGACTGTATTTCGGTTGGTACCTAACTTTGATTATTAGGCTATAATGATTGTTATCTAACTATTTTATATGCATGGGATACGTAACCCATGTGTCCTCATTGTAGCTAGCTAGGCTTACACTTATTTTGAATCATTACTCATGCTTCAATGGTAGACTCACAAGATTTTCAATATGAGGTCATGAGTTCGAGTACCCATTGTGGTGAAATCTCTCAAATACTTCATGGACTACTCATGGCTTTATGAATCGTATCTCTTATGGCGGTTAAAGTAGTCAAAGAAATCTTCCTTTTGTCTCTTTTTGAGATTTTGCCACGACCATCATCTAAATTATGCTAGATTAGACACGGTCAACTGCATAAACGCCTAGATAAACGGTCTAACATGGCAAGTCACCCTATTAAGTATACCATCGACAGTTGGTTCCACCATGTTTTGGTTCTACCGGCTACAACCATCATCATCTCCCCAGCATGTAAGCACCGTCCACATCATGATAATTGTACCAACACTTGTGATTCCACGGGAATGGATTGAAACTGTCCATCCATCACACATCCTGGATTGCCTAGTGCAAAGACTGGAATAGTGGATAATATGAACATCATGCTCAAAATAGGTGCTGTGATTGAAGGAAACAGTAGTGCCTATTTGGATTGGAAGAAAAGAAGTGTTGGGGGCCACCGTAATGCATTTATTAATCCAAGCTATGCATTCCTTTTTTTCAGAAATGTGGCAGATTCAACGCTTAAGTAGACCACACCAAATAGTGACCTTGGGTTGCATTAAATGCATAATGCAAGAGTCATCTATGTGGTGTGGTCCACTTGAGCATTGGATCTGCCTCATTTTCGGGCTCTCACCTTAAAATGATATGAGAAGAAGGATGGACAGTATGGATAAACAGATACATTATGGTGGGCCCCACATAGATCTGCCCGCTCTGGGCTAGAGATGGGCGAGGGAAGGACGCAATCACTTCCGAATAAAACACATATATCATGGTGGCCCATAGAGTCGACAGGGAAATCCCGAGTAGCGGGTGCAATCTGCTTACGTTTCCGTGCTTACTCTTCCGTTTGCGTCAGAGGCTGCATGCGTACAGTATCCTCCCCCTTTTTGCTTATTCCTCCATTTAAAGTAACCGTTGAAAGGAAAGAAATTCTCTTTTAATCTAGCTACGAAGTAACTGTTGAAAAGAAAGAAATTCTCTTTGGCTTTTTCCTTATAAAAAGAGGCCAGATAACTTTTAATAAAATGCTTTTCCTATAACTCTTATTTCTAGACTGTGAACGGCCCGGCCTGGGTTGTATTCGGCTAGGATTTTGTATTGTTCATGTGCCGAGCCTATTCAAAATTTTGATTTTGCCATGCTCGAGCCTGGCCATTGACAGCCCTATTCCGAACTCGGCACAGACAGGCTCTAAGGGCCCCACCGTGATGTATAGGTTTTATCCACACCTTCCATCCATTTTACTATATCATTTTAAGGTATAAGCCCAAAACTGAGGCAAACCAAGGCTTAAGTGTACCACACAATAGGTATTGAACACCCATCATTCAAAACTTCTTGGAAGTTGCAGAAGTTTTGATCAACAGTGATATTTGTGTTTTCCTTTCATCCAAGTCTCCATGACTTTATTAACAGGTTTAGATGGCATATAAAATAAACATGAAGGTGAGCCCTAGGAAGGTTTCACTGGTTTGCATCATTATCACTCTACTTCCTCTGTTGTGGTCCACTTGAGCCTTTGATTTACTTCCTAAAATGATATAGAAAATGGATTAACAGTGTAGATGAAACCCATACATCATAGTGGGCCCCTCAAAGCCTCGTCTATGCCTAGTTGGGTACAGACAGGGGTGTACCCAATCCCTGGTCCAAAAGATTATTTGCATATATGCCTGGAGCTTATTCACCTTTGTGCAAATTATTCAATTTTCTGCATAGAATCTTACTGTGCTGTATGCATGTCCTTTAACCGGTACCTCAAATGCCTCCGACCCTATACACACCCTACCCTGGACTGACAAGTTGGTTAAGATCAGACGCCTAAGATGGATGGAGGCTCATATTCCATCACCATGTCCAAAACCTTAATCCAAACCTTGACTCAATCCTTAAACCCTAAATCAAACCCTGACTCAATCCTAAAATCTTAATCCAAACCCTGACTTAGTCCCAAAACCCTAACCCAGTCCTAAAACCCTAATCTAAACCTTAACTCAATTCTAAACCTTGATCCCAAACCCCAACTCAATAAAAAAAAACACTAATATTAGAACCTAGCTCGACCCAACTCAACCTAGTTACCTAGCCAATCCAACCCCCAAAGCTCTAGAACCCTAAAAATGAGACCACGAGTCGACTTTCTGAGTTAACCCTTTGAGTCAGCTCTCTAAGTCAACTTGTCGAGTCGACACTTAGAGTCAGCTCACCCGGTCGGTTAGTTCGATCCCCACAACCCAGTCAACTCACCTAACCAAACCCACACCTAAATCAAAGCCCAAGTCTAAGTCCAACTAAAACAAGGCCATGAGAGTTGTAACAATTCAACAAAAATCAAGGCAGGAGCCCTACACATGTGAGAGGGGACTCCCTGCCAAACCTAAAGCATAGTTGGAGGGGTGGCGCCCCCCTAGGGGCCACCAGCCATATGGCACCACTCCCCTCTCAGAGAGTCTCGTGTGCACTTCGATTTTCTCTCCCTTTACCTCTTAAAACGTGCGAGGAAAATTGTTTCCAACGATGACCTCTCCCTTACCCATATTTACACTTTTATCAAGTCATCCAACCAATGAGATGCCGCCACATGGTGATCTCAAATCCCAGCGCTTGTAACCTATTTTAACCTCAACCCTACTTGGAATTACAAAAATACTATAGTTGGAGGCTATAAATAGCCACCTCCCCTTCTCATTTTAACACACCAAGCCATCCTCCACCAAGGAAGAGAGAGTGAGGGAGAGCCTATCCACCTTTAGCCTTAGCCTTAGCCACCCCTCTACCAAGGAGAGTGAGAGTGAAGAAAATAGAGTTTAGCTCGGGTCTAGCCTAGCTTAGCCCGAGTCAAAGCCTTCCAAGCCATCCAAGTCCTAATTTAAGCCACTCGAGCAAACCCTTACGATACCTCCGTCCATCCAACCGTCTAATCTCCAACCAAATTCGTCCAACCTTGCATCAACATTTGTGCAACAGCCATTCCCTTCTTAACCCCCCTGCTTATCTCACATCACACATAGTTCATATCATTTCGCATTAACATTAGTTTGAGAAGTATGCTCTATGGCTTGTCGATTTGATCAGATCCTACCCATTAGAAACCCTGGCTGGTGCGCATTAGCATTCATGCATAACATTGCACCTAGTAGGCTTGAGTGTATGTCTTAAGGCTTGCCAAGTTACTCGCATCCTGTCCATTAAAAACTCAAGTTGACTGATCGATCCGCTAGTCTGGTACGCAAGTCAGGGACCGGTTCGTCTTGTCCCAAGACACTATGGGGCAACGATGGTGCATTAAAACACGTCATCTCCCAAATATTGCATCTCATCATATTACAAGAACCATTAGTTTGGTATGTGAGTCAGGGATTGATTCATCTTGTCCCAAGACAACGAGACGACAATGATGCATTAAAACACACCATCATCCAATACACTGCATAACACCATACTACAAGAACCGCTAGTCCGGTACCTGAGTCAAAGACTGATTCGTCTTGTCCTAAGACACTGCAAGGTGGCGATGATGCATTAAAATACACCATCATCCCACACACTGCATATTATTATAACGCAAGAGTCAGAACTAATCATCAGAATTCGTTTAATCCTGTGAAGTAAAGTCCGTACATCTGTACGAGCAGAGTGGGTGCTTAACACCTTTTCTCTCTATAACCACGGTCCTTACCCTAAATCTTTGGATGCAGATCAAGGAATTATTCTTAATATTAGAAATTTTCATATTCTTGCTTTTAAGTATTTTTACAGGGTCAAGCCGACTGTAGATTCAAGGTAATTGGTTAGTGGCAATTGCGGTTTTATACAAACTTGTTCAAACACACAACAAGTGCAAAAAGCCCTCGAAAAAGGCAAGCCACATTGAAGCTGCGATTTGACCCCCGCATGAATCCAGTGTCCACAGACCCTCATGATACGATATCCTAAAATCAGCCTATACAATCATTATTCCGACTCTACCTAACAACTTCTAAATTCACATGGTGGCTTGTGTCAAGATTAGGGGTAAGGGGAGTTTATATCATAAGTTACTTAAGATAAGCTACTTATACATCAAGTAGCTTATCTTGATTTCTACTTATTAAACTAAAGTGATTAACTTTAAATAAAAAAAAAGTTACTTATAAGTGATCATAAACCAAACTTACTAATCTCAAATAAGTTATCTACTGTTAGTAGAAAAAAACAACTTATTTGGTGGTGTCCAGACGACCCTTAGATTGGCCTTAACTAATGAATGTACTTAGATTACATGCACAAAATCACAATAGCCTCATAAACAATTGTATAAAAAGCTTTTTCTAGTAACGTTGTAGAAGATTCAACCTCAACTTAGAAATTGCCAATTATGATTTATCTTTTTATGAAAAAAGGAATTTTTTCCCTAGACAATTTAGGAAAAAAAAAAATGGGCCAGACACATGTGATAGGGTGTGGCACATACCTAGTTACGCCAAAACAGTAAAAGAACGACACAAAAGTGCTCGTTTTAACGACGAATCTTGTCCGTCGTAACAACATACGAGTTTTAACGACGAATATTATTCGTCGTAAATATGGAAACGGTTCGTCGCTAATTGGAAACTAGTCCCGCTTTGGCAATTTTAATTGACGAACTTTTACGACGGACCAAAATCCGTCGGCAATGGAAACTTAACGACGGATTTAATTCGTCGTAAATATTAGTACGTAAAATTTTGCATCCAACACCTGCGAGGGCTTTCGGTACTATCAGCGAACTTTCTTGAATATAGCGACGAATATAGTCCGTCGCAAATCCAAAATATTCTAATTAGTCGAATTTCAGTTTAAATAAATTAGTTTTTATAAAAGAAAAATTGATAGGTTTTAAAAAAATGGATTTTGAGGAAAAAAGTTTGAGAAGTTTAATAAAAATTAACAATGTTTAAGAAAAATTGAGATATAGAAAAAATCGAGATTTTGAAAATAATATTCGGGATTCAAAAACGAACTATAATTTTGAAAGATAGGAACGATAGGGAGGGTACATCAACCATAGGTTTGTATGGAGCGCTCCGTAGTTTTTGTTTCGTAAATCACCACTGTTTCCTGTGGTGTGGTCCATGAGAGATTTTGATCTGCTTCATTTTTTGGCGTCGGCCAAAAGATGAGCTGGCAAAACAGATGGGTGGCATTGGATGTACAAGACATACATCTAGGTTGCCCCAAGGTCATGACCTGATTGAACAGATGGGTGGATAATTTTTTGTCAACGGAACTAATGGTAAGATAAGGTTAATGATAACATAAATCATTTGATCAATCAATCCTTGCATCCTTTAGGTCCCACTAGCTGATTGGATCTGTGGGGTATTTGAGGGTCTGTAGGAAAATATGGGTGGTCAAAGAAGCTTGTTTACTATTCAATAAGCATGTTTTTACTTTTCTCAGGATCCTCTAATATAATGATCAAGATTGTCATAATAGTGTCATTTTGGGGAATGGCTCATGCAAGGTATAACCTACTTAATGATTCATTTGGATCTCACACACAGGACACATGCCATATCTAATTATCTACATAAAGCAATTCACTGATGAGTTTTAAGCAAAAGAAAGTAACCCTAATATGTGTGTATCAAAACTGAAAAGTTTCTAGAGTTGATCATAGAATCATGGAGCTCCCAATAATATCAAAGCAGTAATAGACATTCAGTTCATTCAATTTGTGCCTCAATTCACACTGCTATTGTGTAAGAGGGTTGTTACATTATACGCTCTTTCTTGTTGGACATCTAAGCAAAGGGCAACCTTTTGAACATCATGTTCCATGCTTAAATTTCTGTGGAAGTAGTGTGGTTGAAACGAAAGTTGGAAAGCTCTCAACATAATATTTTAGAATATGCTTTGCATTCCTTTTTTAATGAACTTACATGAATATATTCTCATCTTTTGCTTCTCAAAACTGGCCCATATTTGGTATGGTCAATAAGGCTTTTAGTAAACTTGTTCTTATTCTAGTATTCATTTGTTTTTGTTAGAATTAACTCCAGAAGGTCTTAAGTATGCATTTAACAATATAGAGCAATCTGACTGTGAAGATATCCATGAGAGCTGCCTGGTATGTGTTTTATGGGCTGAATTCCATTTTTAATATTTGATAATGGGTCGGTGATACTCTTAAAATCCTGGCCTACAATATGTATGGAACAGAGTACAAACCACTTGAATTTACCCTGTTATTTCTTTTTCATTTTGAATTGAAATATATATGCATAGAAAGTGGCTGGGGTAGAAATGAAAATCTGAGTAATAGAAAAACACATGAATCTAGAGTCCTCACAACCCTTGGGTGCATGGGAAGCATTTTAGTATATACACAGCCTCAATAGGCTTGCTTCCTGTGTTTTATAAATCTATCTCACGTGTACAGTTCTAGTGCCAATTAATCTTGCTTCCTGTTGATGTTATATGTGTTAAAAAGTGTAGAAGATAAAAGTGTTGCTCCAAAAATTGTCTTGGAACTCGAGTACAACAATTTTTTTAGTTGGTTATTATAGACCTCAAATTTCTATGTGCAAGTCATGCTAGCAGGGTTCATCATCCATGGGCATCATAGACAAATCCGTCCTCAATCTAGTTTCCATGCTAAAATCTTAGCAGATTCTCATGGATATTCTAGTGTCCTGGGCATTAACCTCGATATTCCTATCTCCCTGAGCTTGGTCATGAACAATTGTGGGAAAAAGGTCCCATCTGGGTTTGAATGTTCCTAGACATTGGCAGTGCCACTCCCTTTCTACATTTCCCTTATTATGTGTTTTGATGCTTTTGAATAAAGAAACTCTCAACAGTTTGTTATAGTTGGGAAAACATTTCTCATATGTAGTTGGTACTATGAGTTAGTTGGGATGATATAAGATGTATTGATTTGATTATCTTATTGGAATTAAAAGGCTACTTTGTCACATACTTCTCTCTAGCACTATCCACAAGTCAAAGGATATGTCATCTACTGCAGTTGATTGATATTTTCTCGGACCCAACAGTTTTTTTTTTTTTTTTTTTGTGGAAATACTATCTTAGAGATCGTGACTGTCTTAAGTCAAACAACATGACCATTTTATATTTAGGTGGGCTATCTTACGCCATAGCAAATATGCACTTGGCCCTTAAAGCTAGCTACAATTGCACCTGTCAGCTAAAAACAGTTTTAATCATTTTTTTCAGTGGCATGCAGACAAGCTTTCAGGTTCTGCTTCTTGTGTTACAAAATAAGAGATTGACAAGGTCGTTGAAGGTTCCTACGATTCAGAAGCACCAGAATACGAGTTCGCAGTTGGAGGTTTTGTTTCCTTTTTATAACATGGGAATTGAGGGTAAGCTGAAATTTTGGAAACCATCTTGTTTTCCTCACTAGTTGAACTGAAATTCTAACATTGCTTGACTACAAATGCTTGTCAGTTCATCTCTATATGTCATGTTAAACTTTATTCTTTTGCATCAAATATACCGCTATTTTTTTAATTTGCAAACAGTCCTTGAAAAGATACACCAAACGGGTCTATACATCTCAAGTTGAAAAGTAAAACTAGGAGTCTGTCGGTTGACCCTATCAGTCGATAGATTGAAACATCGGTCGTCCGAAACCACGCCATCGGTCGGCCAAAATACCAAAATAATGCAGTTTGTCGTTGGAGTAAAATCTGACATCTTCGGTCGACCATGTGTACCATGGATGAGACTGGCATAAATTAGTCTTGCAACTGCAGGTTGGAGTCTAGGCATGTCTCAAAGCTATCTAAAATGAAGTCACCTAAATGTCACTAATTTTTTTAGATGTACAAAGGTTGAAGCAGATGGGTCATATCACAAGTATAAGGAGAGAGATCCAAGGAAAACAGAATGGGTCCTTTTCACAATCCAAGGTAATAATTTTTTTTTCTTTTTTGAAATCCATTTAGATTTGTATTTGTTTTATTTTTTCCTGAGGATATATATCTCTCCCTGGCTCTAGTATCTTTTTTTCCCCGTATCAGAGGGAAAATGCTAACATGAATGTGCACCCTGGCCTTGATCCTGATCAATTGGAGTGAGATAGACGTGGGAGAGATTGAACTTGGAAATACTAAAAAACCAACGAAGCAAGCAGAAAACCGACCAGGACTGTTAATTTGAAGGACTGAAATAATGGCTGGAAATGTCATTTAATAGCAAATGTTGGTCAATCAAGTACTGAAAAACTTGACTATGATAATAACAGGGCTCTTGGCTGTATTTGGGTGCAAAAGTGAACGGAATTGACGAAAATTAGGGTTTGGTCATTCCACTCTACTAGACTATTTCCTGTAGAATTGAATGGGATTATGGTCGGTACTATTTTCGTTGGAATTGAACGAAATTATGGTTTGAGCTATTATTTTCTGTGGAATTGAACGAAATTATGGTTTGAATTACAAGTTTGCAGGGGATTCTTGGCTCAGAAGATTCAGTTACTTGGGTCACCAATTTTTACGAAATTGTTGCCAATTTATTTGAAAGTGTTTTGGATTTCACATGGAATTTTAAGTTATTTGAATTGTGATTTTACATGGAAGGTTTTTGTTTCTGGTCACATGTAGATCAATCTCAAGTTAGAAGCTGAAAGACGAGAAACTAGCCTCCCACTTTAATGTTTCTATGAAGATAGTTCAACAGATTATCTTTCTACTGAATTAGTTTCTACCGTTAGCGAAATTAGAAATGTTGGATGTGTGACTTAAAAAAGTTAGTTCTATTTTATTGGTTCGAGTTGTTGTATTGAATTAATTTTCTGTTAAAAAATTTTCAATATAAATGCCTTTGAATGACATCAGGTGTAAGAAATTCAAAAATGCAAATGATGCATGCTGCTTTTTTTTTTAACTATACGAAAATTAACGACGAACTTACTCCGTCTCTAATATTCCAATAAAACGTAATTCCTTAAGATTACCGACGGACTTAAGCCTTCTTTATAGTTTTATACGACGAACAGAATGTAAATGGGGTGTTTGTTCAAGTTTGACTACGGATAAGATTCGTCGTTTCATGAATAGTCCGTCGTACTTTACCGACGAATTTGATCCGTCGTTTATAATTAGCGACTGGAATAAAACGAGTGACTTGGTTCGTCTTTTTTTTGCAATTTTGGCGGAGTAGTATATGTGACCCATGTTTTAACTATTTGATATTTGCATTACATGTGCCATCAATTTTCAAGCACCTCACTTTGTGCCACATGTTATTATCAATAGTAGAAATTTGTATATGCTAATTGTTGATGCTGAAAATTGGTCAACAGACGAGATGAGGTGACCTCCAACTGGTCAGCAGATGAGATGAGGTGACCTCCAACTTGGACGGATGGATGCAACTGATCTCCTGCAGGTGTGCGGTCTGGATTTGAACTGAAGCTTTCTTAGATCCTGTAGAGCACAAAGGAAAGCTAAGGGGGGTGGCTGGGGTCCAGCCGTTAGCCCTCCGATGCTTAAGTTAGTTGGATCTTGAAAGATTAAATATCTCTCTTTTGATCAGTTTTTGTATCGTACCTTGATAATGAAGAGGACGCGTCAATTTATAGACTTAGGTTGCAGAGTTGTATTCCCTTTTTGAAGCCATGATTTCAGGGGAGGGATTCTCGGATCAGCGTGATTCTTGGGCCGTTCCGTAGTTATAGGAGATATTCCCGTATTCCCCGACGATTCTCCAGATCTTTCGCCTATTTTCCTGGCTGAAGCCTATGATCTTGGCAGGTCGTCAGGTCGTTGGCCTAGCCTCAGGTCGTCAGGTCATCGGGCCTCAGGTCGTTCTGTAGGTCTCAGGTCATCAGGCCTCAGGTCATCCTGGAGGTCTCAGGTTATCAGGTCATCGGGCCTCGGGTCGTCCTGGAGGCCTCAGGTCATCAGGTCATCGGCCTAGCCTCAGGTCGTCAGGTCATCGGCCCAGCCTCAGGTCGTCAGGTCATCGGGCCTCAGGTCGTCTTGGAAGTCTGAGGTCATCAGGTCATCGGCCTAGTCTCAAGTCAGATTTGAGAACCTGTACCTGGGCCCGCTGGACTATAGGCTTTCCCCGTGACCTGAGGTCAGCTCGGATTTACCCATAACAGAAGCCCCCCTACTCTCGAGCCTGACTTGCTCGGCTTGGGAGTAAAGAGAAATGGATGAGCTGACATTTGAATTTGGCCAACTGCATGAGGTCGGCCTGGTAGGGTGGCCCGTAGGCTCTGCCAATTATACAGGTTGACATATAGAGGTGACCTCTGGACACTTCACGTTTTGGTCCGACTCTTTCGTCCATTCCGACTGCCCAAGTCCGTCTTTCGACTCTTGGTCTAGGGTTATTCCTCGATTGCTCAGGTCGATCTTTCGACTCTTAGTCTAGGGCCATTCCGACTGCCCAGGTCGGTCTTTCGACACTTGGTCTAGGGCTCTTTCGACTGCCCAGGTCGGTCTTTCGACAATTAGTCTAGGGCTCTTTCGACTGCCCAGGTCGGTCTTTCGACTCTTAGTCCAGGGCCATTCCGACTACCCAGGTCGGTCTTTCGACACTTAATCTAGAGCCATTCCGACTGCCCAGGTCGGTCTTTCGACACTTAATCTAGAGCTCTTCCGACTGCCCAGGTCGGTCTTTCGACAATTAGTCTAGAGCTCTTCCGACTGCCCAGGTCGGTCTTTCGACAATTAGTCTAGGGCTCTTTCGACTGCCCAGGTCGGTCTTTCGACTCTTAGTCTAGGGCCCTTATAGCTCATCTCGGCCTCGTCAGCCTCTATGCTCTGATAGCTCAGCTCGGCCTCGTCAGCCTCCGGGCTTTGATAGCTCAGTTCGGCCTCGTCAGCCTCTGTGCTCTGATAGCTCAGCTCGGCCTCGTCAGCCTCCGGGCTTTGATAGCTCAGCTCAGCTCGGCCTTGTTAGCCTCTAGGCTCTGATAGCTCAGCTCGGCCTCGTCAGCCTCCGGGCTTTGATAGCTCAACTCGGCCTCGTCAGCCTCTATGCTCTGATAGCTCAGGTCGGCCTCGTCAGCCTCCGGGCTTTGATAGCTCAGCTCGGCGTCGTCAGCCTCTGGGCTTTGTAAATGACCTCAGACAGGTCGTCCTGGGGAAGGTCATCCTATGGCGGTTCTTACTGAACAGGTCTTCCTCCGCATGCTCTCCTGAACAGGTCATCCCGAGCTCTTTCTTCAGCCCCTTTATCAAATTTGTAAGGCGGCGCACTTACTTGGAGAAGAAGAACTAAAATCGTGTGCCGAGCTCAGAAATAGTGAGAACACAACTTTGTCGTTCCCACAGACGGCGCCAATCTGTTGATGCTGAAAATTGGTCAACAGACGAGATGAGGTGACCTCCAACTGGTCAGCAGATGAGATGAGGTGACCTCCAACTTGGACGGATGGATGCAACTGATCTCCTGCAGGTGTGCGGTCTGGATTTGAACTGAAGCTTTCTTAGATCCTGCAGAGCACAAAGGAAAGCTAAGGGGGGTGGCTGGGGTCCAGCCGTTAGCCCTCCGATGCTTAAGTTAGTTGGATCTTGAAAGATTAAATATCTCTCTTTTGATCAGTTTTTGTATCGTACCTTGATAATGAAGAGGACGCGTCAATTTATAGACTTAGGTTGCAGAGTTGTATTCCCTTTTTGAAGCCATGATTTCAGGGGAGGGATTCTCGGATCAGCGTGATTCTTGGGCCGTTCCGTAGTTATAGGAGATATTCCCGTATTCCCCGACGATTCTCCAGATCTTTCGCCTATTTTCCTGGCTGAAGCCTATGATCTTGGCAGGTCGTCAGGTCGTTGGCCTAGCCTCAGGTCGTCAGGTCATCGGGCCTCAGGTCGTTCTGTAGGTCTCAGATCATCAGGCCTCAGGTCGTCCTGAAGGTCTCAGGTTATCAGGTCATCGGGCCTCGGGTCGTCCTGGAGGCCTCAGGTCATCAGGTCATCGGCCTAGCCTCAGGTCGTCAGGTCATCGGCCCAGCCTCAGGTTGTCTTGGAAGTCTGAGGTCATCAGGTCATCGGCCTAGTCTCAGGTCAGATTTGAGGACCTGTACCTGGGCCCGCTGGACTATGGGCTTTCCCCGTGACCTGAGGTCAGCTCGGATTTACCCATAACAGAAGCCCCCCTGGGCAGTCGAAAGAGCTGCCCAGGTCGATCTTTCGACAATTAGTCTAGGGCTCTTTCGACTGCCCAGGTCGGTCTCTCGACTCTTATGGGTAAATCCGAGCTGACCTCAGGTCACGGGGAAAGCCCATAGTCCAGCGGGCCCAGGTACAGGTCCTCAAATCTGACGTGAGACTAGGCCGATGACCTGATGACCTCAGACTTCCAAGACGACCTGAGGCCCGATGACCTGACGACCTGAGGCTGGGCCGATGACCTGACGACCTGAGGCTAGGCCGATGACCTGATGACCTGAGGCCTCCAAGACGACCCGAGGCCCGATGACCTGATAACCTGAGACCTCCAGGACGACCTGAGGCCTGATGACCTGAGACCTACAGAACGACCTGAGGCCCCGATGACCTGACGACCTGAGGCTAGGCCAACGACCTGACGACCTGCCAAGATCATAGGCTTCAACCAGGAAAATAGGCGAAAGATCTGGAGAATTGTCGGGGAATACGGGGAACTATCTCCTATAACTACGGACCGGCCCAAGAAAATCACGCTGATTCGAGAATCCCTTCCCCTAAATCATGGCTTCAAAAGGGAAATACAACTCTGCAACCTAAGTCTATAAATTGACGCGTCCTCTTCATTATCAAGGTACGAATACAAAAATGATCAAAAGAGAGATATTTAATCTTTCAAGATCCAACTAACTAAGCATCGGAGGGCTAACGGCTGGACCCAGCCACCCCCCTTAGCTTTCCTTTGTGCTCTGCAGGATCTAAGAAAGCTTCAGTTCAAATCCAGACCGCACACCTGCAGGAGATCAGTTGCATCCATCCGTCCAAGTTGGAGGTCACCTCATCTAATCTTCTGACCCGTTGGAGGTCACCTCATCTCGTCTGTTGACCAATTTTCAGCATCAACACTAATGTTTTATACATCATATGTGGATGATTTTTTAATTTTTTATATTATTGAGTGTTTGATAAATAACAAACGGGGTAAAAATTTTCTAATTAAATGGTCTAGCATGGAGCTTCAAGGATTGTATTTATCCAAGAGAGTAGTTCAAACAAAGTTTTGTTAACATCGGCATCGGACTAAGCTTTCCATCTATGGCCCACGAATCAATGGTAATAATAAAATGGGTCCATTGTCCGAGAGTTAGGCAACCAAGGGGGCCGTTTTTGGGATGGGAGGAACTAGAGGCAATGGAGGGAAGAATTGTGCGATAAATGGAAGTGAAGTTAACGACATTTTGACGTGTGTTTGGATGGGAGGTAAATGCATGAAATGAATAACATAGGAGGTAAATGGGCTTGCAATGAAATCCTCTATGTAGGGAGAAGATTTTGAAGTAAATGGGGTGAAAATGCTTTTTTATCTCCCCTTGGAGAGTCCGCGCAAGTAAACAAAAGTGCCGTTACATAAGTGTCTACCATACACGTGGCATACTAATGAGTTACTCAGAACAAGAGACCAATCTAGATTACTCAGCTAACATCACTAAAGGTCACCAATAAAATTAATCCAAGACGTTCAAAGGTTGGTCATCTAAATGGGCGGTAAAAGACATTGCAATTTGCTTATTTGTGATACTTATGGTTGTGGCCCACCCGAGGCTCAGAATTTCCTCTTTTTTGGCTAAAGTATGTATTTCATTGGGCTTAATATTATCATTGTATTAAATATCACATATATACACTAATTTGATATATTATACTTGATTTGAGATGTCATATATGTTTTTGTGAATATGTTGAAAATTTTCAAAATATTCCAATTCCTATCCTTTACTCTCATCCAAATAGAATATTTGAATTTTAAATGCACTTCATTTACTCTCATCCAAACACAATAAGTCATTTACTCCCAATTTATTTACTCCAAAACCATTCCCCATTTACCTTTAAGGGCCCGTTTGATTTCCATTTCACAGTGTAAATGCATTGTAAATGGTAATCATTATTTACATGGCTATTTCCATCTCCTTTTTCAAAATTGACCGTGACCGCTTAAAAATTTTGGCGCAAATTAGACGTGGGAGAAATTTAGGGCTACAAAAACTGTATGATCCACCATGATGTATAGATTATATCCATTCCGCCAGCTCATTTTAGGGCATGAGCCAAAAAATGAGATAGATCTAAAGCTCGAGTGAACTACATTAGACTAAAATGTGGGAATTAAACTCGCACCGTTAATAATTGCTTAGGGACCACATAACTTTTGGGTCAAGCTGATTTTTTCAATTGCCTTTCATCAATGTCTGTATAATCTTATAAATAGGTCAGATGACAAATAAATATTAGTGTGAGCCCTAGAAAGGCATTAACTGTCAATGTTTGAAGTCCATTGTAAGCACTATTTCATGTGTTATGGCCCATTTGAGTTGTAGATTTATCACATTTTTGGATACATGCCCTAAAATAGGCTAGTGGAACAGATGGACGGTATGGATATAATATATTCATCACTGTGGGCCCCACATTTTTGTCCATGTATAAGTGAAGGAAATTCAATCGAAATTATCACAATTTTTGAGGCCGTAATTTCTATA
>PVNU02001595.1:0-105872 GCA_003013855.2 Liriodendron chinense | reverse complement strand
AGTGCTAAATATAAGTTTGTGTCTAAGAATACCATGATGTACAAGTACAGTTGTATACGAGTCGAGTAGGCTTGAAAAACTCGCTCAACTTGGCTAAACAAATGCTCGACTCGGCTTGGATCAGAAATGAGTTTGAGCTAAGTCGAGTCATTTTTTAGGTGCTCGAATAAATTCTAATCGAGCACTGAGCATGTCCACGCTCGACTCGACTCAGATCGAATATTAGCTCAAACTTGGCTCGATTTGACTCGGCTCGACTCAGCTCATTGACTCGAACTAGAAATAGCAAAAAAAAAAAAAAAAAATCCTAATTTTATTTCTAATCTACTCGCCCGAGCGTGCCCCTCTCTCCAATTCTCCCTAACCCTAACTCTCATTCACTGAGCTCAACGGCCAGCCACACTGGCCCCACTCCCTCCCTCCCTCTCTTTCTTAACTCGACTGCCGGCCACCCCAAGCTGCCCTGAGATGCTGACATGTTGCTTGTCTGCTCGCCCATCGCCATCGGCTACCCCAAGTTGCTCTGTCGGCCTGTATCCCTGATCTTTCCTCCCTCCATTTTTTTCTTATTCGGTGAGATCTCTCCTCCTATTTTTTTCTTGTCCATTTTTCTTAAACTCCCTCTTAAGCCATTTCATTTTCTGATTTTTAGGTGTCTGACCAGTGACCGGCTCGAAAGACTCTAACTTGGACTCGGCTCGAAAACTCAGACTTGACTCGAACTTGAGCTCGACTCGAACTCACTTGGTCTGTTGATCAAGCAGGTCCATGCTTGACTTGGCCGAGTTGAGTCGAGCAACGAGCAGGGGTTGGGTAGTTTGAGCCGAGCAACAAGGAGGGGCAAAGCTTGACCCGACCCTGCTCATGTACAGCTCTATGTGCGTGTATCTTTCATCAAATTCATTAATTACTTAGGGGGTATTTATTTTCCAATTCCACCCCTTAAATGCAGGTAAATAGGTAATATTTACCATTTACACATGTTTGGCATAAATGAGTATTTCCTCATTGAAATGATGTTTGAAAAGAATGGACTTAGATTTGTAGGCCCAATATAAGGTCTATGACATATCCATGCATCCATCGATTTTACTAGAACATTTTGAGCCCAAAAATGAGGTAGATCTGAAGTTCGAGTGGCCCACCCCATTGAAAATCGTGGCCATAAATGATTTTTAATGTTAGGCATGCAACCCACTATTTCATGTGGTGTGGTCCACTTGAGCTTTTGATCTTCTTCAATTTCGGATGAATGCCCTAAAATCAGCCCACAAAATTGATGGATGGTGTAGATAAGCCATATATATCACGGTGGACACCATATGAAATTTGTACAATTCAAAGTAAGTTGTCATTGTCAACATAGAAAAAAGTGAAAGAATTATATTAGTAATTAATCATTACTCACCAAGGAATTGAAAAACAAACACCCTCAAAGTATAACTCAAGATTAGAGAAAAAATCAACCTTATCCAAAACCTAAACAAGCTATGCCACCGGAACTTAGGGCTTGTTTGATTTTCCAAATCAAGTGTAAATACCCTGTAAATGGGTAATAATTATTTTCTAAAGTATTTACTGCATTCTTCCCTTGCATGATTTGACCACTCACTTTTTATACACTAAAATCGAGGATGTTGCAAAATATTTTTGGGGCCAATGTGATGTATGCCACTTATCCACACTATCCATCCGTTATGCCAGATGAATTTATAGCATGAGCTAAAAACTTAAGTAGATTAAAAGCTCAAGTGGACTATACAACAGGAAAAAAAGAAACAAACACCTACCGTTAAAAACTTCTTAGGATTGGTGTTTCCTTTAGTGTGGGCCACTTGAGTGTTGGATCTACCTTGTTTTTCGGCTAATGCTTAATATGTTGTGGTAAAATGGATGGGCAGAACAGATAGGTCATATATATTGCAGGGCCATAAATTTAAACAAGTCCTTTTGGATCGGCTTTTGAAGTTAAAAGCTTTGATGGATTTTCGCATAGGGTGAAAGAGTAATAATTACCCAATTATTAGGTATTTAAAAGGGATTTGAAAAATCAAACCGGTCTTTAGAGGATTTAGGAGTAATTTTACATGGTTCGCACTGGTGTGGAATGTTGCAGTTTCCTATGGAGCTAATATTTTGTATGCATGATTGAAACAAGAGCCCTCACGACCTATGGGGCACTTACCTGTAGATAGGGCTGTCAATGGGCTGGGATGATCCAGGCCTAGGGTCTCAGCCCATATTTTGAACTATTTTAGGTTTGGCAGTTGAGCGGGTCCTATTCAAAATTCAGATTTTTCAGGCCCGAGCCTGGCCCATTGACACCCTTACATGTAGAGTGCTCCATGTGATGCTGCATAGAATAAGTGTAGTAGAATTAGAGGAAGTATGAATAAATAAAATATCGATAGCATCCACGGTGATTTTTGTGTGTGAAATCCGTCCATCAGTTTCTCCAACCCACACTTAGGATATTAGCCTAAGAAGTGAGATGGATTTAAATTAATCCAAAGTCGGGTACAATGGAAACACCCACCATCGAAATTTTCCTTGGTCCACTGTTGATTGTGGGCCATACAACCCGTTAATGAGGGGATTACCAAAGGATGAAGAAAAAAAGAAAAAGAGGCCTGATCTAAAATTTCTGTTGGCCCCACAGAGGCTTCAGTGTGGGCATTCAATCCCACTGTTTCTTGTAATGTGATGCACTTGAGTTTTGAATCTATTTTATTTTGAAGCTGATGTCCTAGCACGAGCTGGTCGAATGAATGTAACGAGTGGATATAAGAAATGCTTATGGTGGACCCACAATATTGCTGCCGACTCAGTGAAAAAATTGATCGTCACAAGTGCCCAATGCGTTAAATTACGGAAATTGGCTGTTGAGGAGGATTTTCATGTGGGTCTTCCTATCTTGCAACATGAGTGCCATAAAATCCGTTCATTAGATGGAAATCTTCATATTAGGCTTACCCTCCAAATTTCAGTCCAATCCTTTACTCAGGTGGGCCACACAAAATGGAATAGAGGGAGGTTAATGCCTACGGACGGCTCTGATCAAGTAGATATTTGCGTTTTACCTTCATCCAGGTATGGGCCTTATGAACAGGTTAGACGGAAAATAAGCCTCGTGGTTGGTAGTAGGAAGGTTTTAATAGCAGTTTGTTTAATCCCCACTGCTTTCTGTGGTGTGGTCTACTTGAGCTTTGAATGTGGGTCATTTTTGGGCTCACTCTCTAAAACTATTTGAAAAAATTGATGGACAGTGTGGATCCAACACAAAAATAACGGCAGCCAACAGAAATGCGTGTACCAATGAGAAGTGCCAGCGTTGGAATTTCTATGCTTTGCTGTGAATAGTGGCGCAGCTTCAGCGGATTCCTGGATATTTGTGTGGTACTTGCATCCAGGTCTTTGTCACCTTGTCAACAGGTTGGATGGCAAATTAACATCCGGTGGCTCAAGAAGCTTTTAATGGTGGGTATTCAATCACTATTGTTTCCTGAGGTGTGGTCATTGAATCAAGACCTAAGATATGGATTTGCTTCATTTTTTGGATCATGCCGTAAAATGAGCTGTCAAAACGGAAGAATGGTGTGGATGTAAGGCGTGTACATCACGGTGGGACCCCACAATCAGGATCCACCCATCCCGGATCCACCAAAACCGCTCCTTGGAAATAGATATTTCTTGGTGACTAATGTGACCGGGTATCTATTTACCGGAGTATTGGAACAGAGATATTGGACCATTTGTATTTTATTTTATTTTATTTTTTTCTTTCCTTAGGGTTAGTACACACCCCACTTTTTGTTAGCCACACCACTTGGGAATTGACACCAAGACCTCAGTGTTGAAATGAGGTTATCTTCACTCAGTCTACCACTTGATCAGCTATGGATTGGGGTGTGCCGGGCTTGGACCATAGTATCAGGCTTGAGGGCTGGGTTCAGGCTTAAAATTCCAACCCGTTTCTCAATTGGGACTGGCCTTGGATTGTGTATGGCAGTCCGTCAGCCCGGTCTGAGTTTGGCTGGTCATGGTCCATCTTCATTTACTCCTCGTGCAACTCCAACCCACACTTCCATCTCTCTATGTATACACGTACACACACATACCACAAGTCTCATGCAAACCCGTCACCATAAATAAACGGTCTAGTGCATTGACAAGAACAGGTGAGCCCCATCATAATGTTTATGTGAAATACACTCCATACATCAGATGCATCATCCCACATTAGGTCTAGGGCCCAAATATCAGCCCTATTCATGAATCAGGTGAGACAAATCAGTGAGAACCATTTTGAAGGGGACACCCACCCTCCAAATTGTTTCCCCTTATGTGGTACAGATGAGGTTGATTGTTGGGCCGTGCATCTAAATTTTAGTTTGGCATGTAATTGTTGGACTGGACTTTAGGTGGGCTCTCAGAGAAAAAAAAAAAAAAAAAATCAAGGATGGATTGGATGTCTCCCCTAAAGCTGTTTCCTTCGTGTGTCCACCTTAATCTCATTTTAACCTATTTTCTTTGGCTTAGACCTAGTTTGGAATAATGCATCTAATGGTCAAAGTGGATTTCTCTTCAACATCTCAATGGGCCATGTAAAAATCAAGGGTGGGCGTCCCTCTCCCAACTGTTTCCCTTTGTATGCCCAATTAAATCATAGTCTAGTTAATTTTTGGGCACTATGGCTAAAACGATACAACACACCTAGTGATCGGTATGGATTTCACTTAAACATCATGGTGGGGCCTACTTTAGCCGACAAACCTTAAGACTGTTGATAAGGTCTCAGCGGGAGCTGGGACTCTCTCTACACACATGTATATATGCTCCAACTGGACCAAGCCTCGGGCTGGGGCTCAGGTTCGACATAAATATCATGGGTGGAGCTTGAGCTAGACTATTCTGGCTCCTAGCCCAAGTTAGGCTTTGATGGAGCTTGGCCTGGCCCTAACCTGGCCCATGAACACCCTTGGCAATATCTGACCCGTTTACAGCCCTACCTATATCTCTATTTATTGAGATATAAATGCTATGGTAGTTTGTCAGACTACCCAAACACATGCCATAGGCCAACAAGATTCAAACAAACATCATGAAATCTAAAATAAGCCGCAAAATAAGCTGTCAAAACAGATGAATGATGTGGATGTAAGGCGCATATATCACAGTGTACCCCACAGTCAGGATCCACCAAAACCGCTCCCCGAAAATAGATATTTCTTGGTCACAATGGTGACGGGGATAAATGGGATATCTGTTTACCCCAGTATCCGAACAGATATTGAATTTATTTTCAGGCCTGCCTTGGGCGGAGCTTGGACCATAGCATCAGGCCTGACGGCTGGGTTCAAGCTTAAAATTCCCACCCGGTTTCTCAATTGGGGCTGGCCTTGGATTGTGTATGCCAATCCATCAGCCAGGTCTAAGTTTGGCCGGTCACAGTTCATCTTCATTTACTCCCTAGGGCCCAAATATCAGCCCTATCTATGATTCAGGTAAGCCAAATGATTCAAAACCGTTTTGAAGGGGATGTCCACCCTCCAAACTATTTCCCTTTGTGTGGCCCACTTGAATTGCGGATGGGGGTTGATTGTTGGGGCCTGCATCTAAATTTTAGTTTGGCATGTAATTGTTGGAGTGGACTTCATGTAATCATCATGGTGGGCTTGGGAAAAAAAATCAAGGATGGATGTCTCCGCTCAAACTGTTTCCTTTTGTCTATCCACCTTAATCTCATTTCCACCCTTTTTTTTTTGGCCCTAGAATTAATTTGGAATAGTGCATCTAATGGTCAAAGTCAATTTCTCTTAAACATCTCAGTAGACCATGTAAAAATCAAGGGTGGATGTTCCTCTCCCAACTATTTCCCTTTGTATGCCCCCACTTAAATCATTGACTGGGCTGTTTTCTAGGTGCTATGGCTAAAATGATATGACAATGTTGAAACGGCATCTTCCAGCTGGGTTAGCGGGCGAGACACAATGGATTTCACTTAAACAACATGGTGAGGCCCACTTTAGCCGACCACACCTTATGATCGTAGATAAGGTCTCCGCAGGAGCTGGGACTCTCTTTCTCTCTCTACACAAATGTATATATGTTCCGACGGAACCAAGACTTGAACCAAGTCTCGGGCTGGGCTCAGGTTCCACATAAATATCATGGGTCGATCTTGAGGTAGACAATTTTGGCTCCTCCTAACCCACGTAACACTTCGACAGAGCTTGTCCGGGCCCTAACCTAGCCCGTTGACACCCCTGACAACATCCAACCTGTTTACAGCCCTATCCATTTCTCTATTTATTAAGAAATAAATGCTATGATAGTCTGTAGAACTACCCAATCACATACAGTAGGTCAACCAGATTCAAACAAACATCATCAATACTAAAATAAGCAAAGCCAAATATCTCACACCTGCTAAACAGAGTGTTTTTGTGATCTGTTTCAAGCAAATAGCTTGAATGTGATCACTTGTGTGCTCAATCCAGGTTAGACAAACAAACGAGTAGTAGTTCAAACAACAAAAACCATGAACATATGGAACTCAAACCAGATTAATAAAAAACAAAGAACTAAGCAAGGTGTTAAATCTTTCCAGATGGGGAGCTGAAACACATGCCGTAGAGATGAACAACCGCCAAGCTACTTGCAAGCCTACATTCCACAGAGGAGAGGAAAAGCATATGTAAGACAAAAATATGCAACAATTTCATTGGTTTTATGTAAATTTCCACTCCAATGATTTCTCATTGGTTGTTGCTTGGTAAATTTCCACTCCAATAATGGGTAAATCTTGTATCAAGGTGGCCACACAATGCATGGGAGATATCATAATCCTAACATTCTAGTTTTGTACATATTGTTGCCTGTGGAATGTGAATCCTTGTTTATATGAAATTTTCAACTGTGTATTTGCAGGTCATCGACTATAACGTTGTGATAGTCCCATGGCTACAATTTTGGGAATGCACCATATGATTTGTTTGATGGCTATAAACAGACAAGCTTTTGTGCTGGATGAATAGTCATTTTGAGTAGCTTGCATAATTTTGATATTGTTGTCGTAGATTGTTTTCATTCTCTGCATAAGAAATCTCGCAACATTTTATGAGTGCAGCCATCATGTAGCAGATTGAAGGATTCATTACTATGGTGGAACTACCCAAACCCTTTCAATCTGTCAGACTCTGTACATAACTCATTAGCTTTAAATTAAACACTCTCAAGTTCGAGTAGATATTGGATTTATGCCGGTAGTATGAAATTGCTTGTTTTTTTAAATCCAAAATATACTACTACACATAATAATTTATTACATAGATTGCTCAAAAGGAGGGAAAAAGAAGAATAAAAGATTCGTAGTAGAATATTAAAGAGAAAAGATTGGAAGGCATTCTCCTTAATTTTATTCTTTTTATTGTTTTTTTTTTCTCTAATTCGTCATTTCAAAGCATGAATTAGCCAATTATAGCTTCTAAGGTACTTTAGTTTTCAATTTCAGTTAGGATGTAGAAAAGTAAGGAAATATGTTATTTACCTCCCTTCGTAGAGAGAAGAAAAAAGATAAAAAGTATTAACAACACGCCAAAGCCTTCACATTTGGTAGCTGAACAGGAAAGATCGTCACACCAGCTGCAACGGCTCGAAATATCTAAGAGGAAAAGCAGATGTAGCATCATAGAATAAACATTGAATGAAATACAATAAAATTCAAATAGAAAAAGATTCATTGAATGACTATATTTATCCTCTCAAGAAAGGAAAATATCAAGTGAGAAATTCGACCTGCCCAGCGATGTGTAGTTTACCAGATAGCTAGGTTCTGCAAGTGGGAAGCACTATGTTTCAGGATACTGAACTGTTGATTTGATGACCCACCATGGATGGGGAATGCCCTAAAAATCTCCAATTGGTAAATTCTAAAGTTTCAATAGCTGACCTCTCAGCTCCTATCAAATGTGGATGGATGAACTAAAGAGGCATGATCTTTCAACCTTAAAGACTCCCCGGGCAACCTCCATTTTTGTTGGGCCCATCAAATAAAAAATTTAGATCATTGAACAATGGATATAAAGATCTGCACCATTTACACTTTTCATGATTATTCATTTTGCAAGATATTATAGTTGTCACATAGCAGCCCCGCTATCTGGATGGTTTCCATTGAGGAACATACATAAATTCCATACATACAGTGGCTATGCGCACATATGCATCATCAGTAATATTTTCCAGCACAAAAGGAAGTGCTAATGTTCAAGGCCTTAAGAGTTAATATAATTTAGGGGAAACAAGAAACAAAATATATAAACACTGTTTGAATATCACTGGGGTCGGCTATATGAATCTTTTTTTCCATCATACCATAAGTCAACAAGTCTTCTCTTACTACCTCCACCCATGCCCTTTAGAGCCTTCAAATTGTACTCACTCCACTGGTGTAGTACTTGGTTTCAGGTTCAAATGACCAAACCATCTATGTTATCTCATCTTATTTATTATACGTGCGGCTCCTAAATTTCCTTGAATGCATTAAAATAGAGATACATCCACTTATCCGTTGTGTCTAGTGCATCCAGTGAAATTTAGGTGACGGTTGGATGAACAAGTGAACCGAATTGCAAACGTTTAGTTTAGACAAGGGAAAATTACGATAATTAATAATCTTTCCTAGAGACCACCATTAGGAAGTAGCCATCAAATTGCTTAAATTATGTCTCTTAAGTCCATGAAAAAAAAAAAGTCCATACTGAAAGGCGAAGAAAAGGGAGTCCGCCCTTGATTTTTTAGGGGGCTCATCATGATGCATATGTGAAGTCAACTTTGATAATTAGATGTGTAATCCTATGTTATGCCGAAGGCTAAAAAATCAAGTTGACCTATGATTCATATGGACCACAACAAAGGAAATAATTGGGAGAGAGATGTCTACCCTTGATATTTACTGGGCCCATCATGATGATTATGTGAAATCCACTCCAACTATTAGATGTCACACAGAAATTTAGTTATGATGTCCAAAAATTAAGCCCACATGCTATCCTAGTAGGGCCACACCAAGGAAAACAATTAGGTGGGTGAGCCTTGTCCTAAACGAATGGTTGGAGTGGATTTTATATAATCATCATGGCGGGCCCTAGAAAAATTAAGGGTGAATGTCTCTCTTCCAACTTTTTTGCTTTGGTGTAGTCTACATGAATCCCAAGCTAGCCTATTATTTTAGATTTAGGCCTAATGTGGGATTACACATCTTATGGTTGGAGTGGATTTTAGATACATATCATGGTGGGCCCCATTAAAAATCAAGAGCAATTGTCCGTCTCCCAACAGTTTCAAAAAAAAAAGAAAAAAAAAAAAGAATGCCTACCCTTAATTTTTTTAGGGGCCTCACCTTGATGTATATGTGAAGTCAACTTTGGTATTTAGATGTATAATCCTATTTCAAGCACAAGGTTAAAAAAATCAGGTTGACCTATGATTGAGGTGAGGCCACACCAAAGGAAACAATTGGGAGAGAGATGTTCACTCTTGATATTTATAGGGCCCACCATGCCAATTATATGAAATCCACTCTAACCATTAGATTCGACACTAAAATTTAGTCTTAGAGCCTCAAAATCAGCCCATACGTGACCCACACCAATGGAAACAATTTGGAGGGTAAGCCTTGCCCAGTACACTTATTTCAATTGTGTGGTGCACCCAAATCATGAATGGGGCTGATTTTGGGTCATGGGCCTCATGACACACCTGATGGTTGGATCGATTTGACAAAAAATCATGGTGGGACCCACACCCAGGCTGCTCATCCCTTTACTCAAAGGGGCATCACTCGTCCCCATTGAGAAATATAAGGGAAGGTGTTCTAATGATAATTACTCAAATTGGTGGACCCACCTGCGCGGCCCACACCTTCCCTCACAGGGCCATCACTTGTCCTCGTCGAGAAATGTAAGTGAAGGTATTCTAATGATAATTACTTAAGTTGATGAGGTAGGTTGTGAAAACCTTCAAAGCAAGGTACCAGAATGTAAATTCTATAATAATTATCTTTTCATAAAATTCCCTTAAACAAATTATACTTTACTCCTTTCTACTTTATTAGATAAGTAACTGACTTTCAATCCCACAGCACATCGAAATCCAGAGTTGGTAAGGCTGGAAATCAAGAACACTCATAAAACTATACTGACACTTCAAAAGTATTGTGTGAGTAGACTAGAGGAGTAGCATCTTTAAATTAAAGGAGATATAAAGAAAGAAGACAGAAGTAGATTACTCTTTTAAAATTCACCCAGTTGCCACTTGAGGAGCCTGTAGAGCGAGAGAGATTTGAAATATATATATATATATATATATATATATATATATATATATATATATATATATATATATACACACACGTGAGTTGTCATTACTTAGATGGGGAAATTGATAATGAAACTACATAACAAGTTAACAATTACAAGGTTCTAATCAGTAAGAATGCAAACAGAGCTCATGGTTCAAGTGTTGTCACTGTTGGTATGGAACGTGGATTGTAGGGGTCTCCTCCGCTTGGAATCTAGGTGGGGCCTACCGATGTTTGTGAGAAACCTAGGCGGTCCAACTGTTTTTTGAGCTCATTCTAGGCATTGCGACCAAAAATGAACTGGATATAAGACTCAAGTGGGCCGCACTAAAGCAAAAGGTGGGTAGGGAAATTCCTACCATTGAAATCTCTATGAGGTTCACAGTGATGTGTATATGCCATCCATACCGTTAGTATTGTCATTCCTACTGAGATGAGCTGAAAACATAAATATTATCCTGATTCAAAACTTATGTGGCCCCATGAATATTTCAACTGTGGAAGTTCAAACGTCACGTGTTCGGCCCACTTGAGTCTTGGATCCAGTTCATTTTTTGTCCCAACGCCTAAAATGAGCTCACAAAACGGTTGAACTGGTGTAGATTTCTCACAAACATCACAGTGGGCCCCACCTAGATTCCGAGCACAAGACGTCCGTTGGCATGAGGGAGCCCACAGCAGATCATGGTTAGTGAGAAACCCAACATTATTTCGTGCATGGATAGAATTTGGGGCATGGTCCATTACACTAGTACTCATTATAACAAATCAATCCGATCACATAAATGTGGGCCCACTGTAAGTGGACCATGGCTTGAAAATCTTCTCAATACAAGAAATTGTGAAAATTCAACTGAAAATAGGTGACGTCAGATGACTGGCATTTAATTCTACGCTGATCATAGCCTTAGTAGTGTATCACACAATGACACAGACTCTTTATTTGATATAAGCAGACTGATGGCAAAGTTATCTAAACCATTGGTCTGTTGAGGTCCTTAGGGGATGGACCATGCCTCAATATTTTCTAATTAGGTTGGAAGATCTGGGCCATCAATGTTGGGCTTTTTCTTTTTTATCAGTTGGATAATTGATGCCTTAACCCTTCGTTTAAAGGACAAAAATTCAAAATCTGATCATAATGTCCTTTAAAGATCAATTTCATGACACAGTCCCTCAAAGGTAGGCCACACAACAGAGCAATGGTTAGGATCACAGATGCATGGGCACGCCTGTAAGGCAGCGAATTAGGTGCTGCCTGGGCTGGCCCTGACTGTGGAGCCCACCTTGATGTACATATTGTATATCCATGCCATCCATCCATTTTTCCAGCTTATGTTAGGGCATGAGCCCAAAAATGAAGTAGATCAGAGTTTCAGGTGGACCACTATAGTAAAGAGTGGTGATTGACCATTAAAAACTTCTTGTGAGCCATAAAAGTTTTTTATCAAGCTGAAATTTGTTTTTTTTTTTTTTTTCCTTCACCAAGTTGGACACCAAATAAACGTGACGGTGGGTTGGGAGTTTTTAATGGTGGCGGTTCACAACTGTTTGTTATGGTGGTCCACTTGAGATTTATACATTCTTCATTTTGGGGGGGACCACAATGAGGTACATATTTTATCCACACAGTCCATCCATTTTGACATATCATTTTAGGGCATAAGTCCAAAAAGTAGGCAGATTGAAGGCTCAAGTGGACCACACCATGACAAGTAGTGGGAATTAAAAGCTCACCGTTGAAACTTCTTGATGAGCACAGAAGTTTCAGATCAAGCTGATATTTATGTTTTTCCTTGACACATGTCTATGTGACCTTATGAATGGATTGGATGGAAAATAAACACCATGGTGGGCCGTATGAAGTTTTCAACGGTGGGAATTCAGTCCCCAGTGCTTTTGGTGGCGTGGTCCATTTGATCCTTCAATCCGCCTCCGTTTTGGGCCTATGCCCTAAAATGATTGTTAAAATGGATGGATGGAGTGGATAAAACATGTATATCACGGCAGGCCCACAGAAGCCCAATGTCCGTGAAACCGAAAACACAAGTGAATGATGCATGTCTTCCCTATCATTTTACCTCTCTCAATATACGAGTAGAATGAGGGGTTGAATGCGGGCTTTAAGGCTCTCGTCTTCCCACTCCACCTCTTCTAACCATTCTTTGGTAGTTTCGATTGTCTTTAGGTTTGGCGCGCTGTGAGGTCCCATTTGGATCTTCTTGAAATTCTGACACTGCCACACTTTAAGATATTCTAAAGAAGGCCAATCGAAAAGTATCCCAACTCCTTGGTAGAAGCTTGTTAGCTGTTCTGCCCCCACTAATTTTAAATACCTTAACCTTGGAAGCATGCCTTGATCCACCACTTCATCGTCTAACTCCTTTGCTATTATCACTTCCATTCTCTCGCAGTTGTCGACTTCGAGATATTCGAGTTGCAAGAGACCTTGGGCGACACTCAACGAAAAGAGATTCCGGAGGCCATGACAAGTACGAATGGAACATGTTTGGAGGTTGGGGAACATTCTTCCATGTGGAAGTGAGTGAGGGGGACACATCAATTCTGATTGCCTTGACCCTGATGATGACAATAATGATGAAGTTGAGCACTCTTCCACTTCTACCCCTATCAATTTCTCCATCTTTTCACACCACCAAATGCAAAGATACTTTAATTGTTGAAGTCTTTGTGCCAGTGCAGGTGAGAGGAGATATCTCAATCTCTTGCAATCATAAACATTTAGTTCCTCTAGATGGTGGAGGCTACCAAGAGGAGGTACGGCTCCCTTCCAAATACTCGTCAGTTTTGGTAGATCACTCAATATGAGTTTCCTTAATTGTGAAAGCATAGCATATTCTTTTGAGGTCCCCTGGAAGTGAAAGACTTCCACCAACTCATTGCACGAACTTACATGGAGTTCCTCCAGACTCTGTAGCAGATTAGATGGCATGATATTGATTAATTTATGACAACGGAATATGTAGAGCTTTCTCAAGTTTTGGAAGGAACCGATTGGAAGTGGGCCCTGGCAGATCGTCTTTATCTTCATCAAGTCAGCTAGATGCAACTCCTTCAAATGCTGGAATACATTTCGTGGAGGCTCTTCTTCTTCCACACTTACAAAATGTTCCATTTTGCCACATTTTTCGATATGGAGGATTTCTAAGCTATTGAAACTTAGTTCATGTGACTGCATGACATTCTTGAGACCCTCACAGCACACTAATTCTAGCTTGTATGTTCTGTTAAACAGCACCTCTACCCAATTTGCAAATTGACTTGGTGAATTCTCAATTTTTATACTCCTTGTTGCTTCGCTGTTCGTATAATCTCCACCCACACATATGCAGAATTTCTTCAAGTTTTTCCAAGGACCAGGGATGTCCACAGACAAGCATTCAATATTTTCTACATGGATGTATAAAACGGTAAGCCGAGACAAGGATGCTATCTCAGCTAAGCTGGCTTGTCTTGCATCTACATTTCTCATGACCTCCCACTTGCTAAAGCTATAGCCCATGTGCAGCTCCTCTAAGTGAGTCATCTTTGATATAACACCGGGTGCTACCATTTTAAGAGACGGGGTTTTCCTCAAATCCAAGAGCTTTAGATTGTCCAACTCGCCCATTTTTTCTGTCAACTCGCAGATGCCGCTTTTTTTCAGGCAAAGTATTTCTAGGTTCTTCAATCCACCAATTAGAGTTACATCTTTTAACTGAGAACATCTATCTGACCACAATGTTCGAAGGTTTTTTAAGCCTTTCAGTGATGAGGGTAACATTGAGATATCGATGCCACATATATCCAAAACTCTAAGGGAATTCATCCCCTGAAAGAAACCATTCGGAATCTCTTTCAAAGAACGACTACCCTCCAAAACCAAGGTTAGGAGCCGAGGACACTCAATTTGATCAGGAAGCTGATTAATTTCATTGTCTAGTAACGAAATCCTCTTACATTCCTGCACATTTCCAATCTCTGGCCACTCTTTCAAACCTACTCTGGCTTTTACTAAAAACCCATGCTCAGCTCTTGATGCTATTGATAAGGCTGCATCTCGAACGACATCATGCATTTTTACAGAGCTTGGTATATCTCCTTCTAGCAACAAGCACGAAGCCTTAAGTTTGTCGAACAACATATGAACTCTACCCGATGCCTCCTCCAATGTACTAACATCCTTGAACAGACCCTCCCCCATCCCATATTTCATCATCTCATCCTCAGCAACAGAATAGCCTTCAGGTAATAGACAACAAAACAAGAAGCATAACTGGGCCTCCTTACTTTCTAAGTAATTATAACTCATCTCCAAAGAAGTGAACACCTTCCCATTCATACCCTCTATGTTTGCTGGATTAGACCTTTGTAATTGTAGTAGTGCTTGTTTCCATACTATTTGATCCTTATCATGTAAAGCCATTCCAACCGTGACAATTGCTAGAGGCAAGCCCCCACATTCCTCGACAACTTTCCTGGCCACAACATGCAATGAAGGAGAGTCAATAGCATCACCCGCCATTTCTTTGAATAGTTTCCATGCATCTTCTTTTGATAATACATTGACCGGGATCTTTGCTTGGCTCTTCATGGCACCACATATTTCCACCCTTCGTGTAGTAAATGCAATCTTACAACCCCTATCATTCCATTCTGAAGGGATTCCTATGTCATCTAGCTCCAACCTTTCCCATAGATTATCAAAGATTAAAATAATCTTCTTGCTCTTTAGCTCCTGCTTCAATCTCTCTGCCAACTTCCCAACTCTTACTAACTGAGTCTCTTCCTTGAGTTCCAGTCCCAATTGTTCTGAAATCTCACCTTGAATCGTCTTCAATTCAGGTTTTTGGGTAACGGTCACCATGATAGCCTCATGAAAAAGTTTTTCGCTTTTCACCTTCTTGGCTACTTGTTTCATCAAGGTCGTTTTTCCCACTCCCCCCATGCCGTACACCCCGATCATGTTGATGTTGTCATTCTTTATTGCATCCATGACCTGCTTCATGGCAGATTCTGTGGATTCAAGAAGCATAAGGCCCCTATCAGGCAAGGATTCAATGGGTGGAGGAGGCGGAGGGTATGATACATTAAAAATAGATCTCGCCTCAGTTTGGAGACTACAAACATCATCCATCTTCTTTTTTGCTTCTTTACCCAGACGGTAACGTGAGCGCAAGTTGAAACAGCTGATGCTCTCTTTAACTCGACCATCCAAACTCTTTGCATCTTCTTTGATATCTTCTACCCTTTCCAACCAATTCTGAACATTGTCAGTGATCACTTGCCCATTCCCTGTATATCATTTCTCGTCCTTCCCAAGTTTTCGACTTCCTTGTTAAGATTGATGACGTTACTTCTATAGCAAAGGAGATAACTGGTCTGGCGCTTTATAGGACCCACTAAGGCTTTTCCAGCTTCTGTAATCGGTGTAACCACGATTGCCAAGATTGCTGCCATTGTATCTTTTGCGATGGATGAAAGGAATAATCTGGGTAGCAACAACAATTGCATCAACAACAGAAAAGAAAATCCTGAAATGAGCATGAAGTCAAGAAGATAAGCTGAAATTAAAAAGAAAAAAAAAAGGAAAAAAATTGTAAACAAAGAAGAATAGAAATTACTGGTGTTACCTTATCTTTTCTGAGCAATTGCGTTTCCCAGTGAAAACAAGAAGACTTGAGCTGTGGTAGCACCAATTCAAAGGAAACTCCTTCCTTCACCTGAATATAAAAGCAAACTCCAACTGCGCTGCACCATCCGATTCAACGAAGCTCCTTAACATTGCTTTGAAGGACAAATAGTACATGCTAAAAGAAAAAAAAAAAAAAGGACTCTACGTGTATGCATGCATTATAATTCATGAGCCCGGTTATACTACAAGTGCAAATGGGGGCATTATGGCCTTTTCTATGAAAAAAAAATACACACATCAATGCAAGTATACCCATGTCATTGAGAGTAGGGCTGTCAACGGGTCGGATACGGCCGCATCAGTGATGATCCGTATTTGATTCGATTAAGGATATATCCGACCCGAATCCGATTAGGATCACAAGTGTATGATCCGAACCCGACCCGTTTAGATATTTTCGAAATCCGTATCCGATCTGAATATGATCCGACCCGATATCTGAATATGATCCGATATCCGAATATTATGATTTTCAGGCCCGCCCGGCCCATTGAAACCTACTTTTATTATTTTATATATTATATTTAATTGGATCGGGTCCTTAACGGGCCGGATCACGGTCAATCCGAATCCGACCCGAATATTAAATTAACGGATCATCTTTGGGTATCCGTATCCGATCCGATTACCTGATTATTGATCCGAATCCGATTAAATCGGATCGGATACGAATCGGATACGCATCAAGATCCGTGCCGTTGACAGCCCTAATTGAGAGTAAACTTATGTGTGAAAATGCCCCTTCATCACCCGTTTATTACAACTATACCCTTTAATTTTTGAAACACCCGTCAAAGCGTGAAATGGGGCTCATTTTAAGCAATTTCACTGTGTTGTGTAAATGGCATCCAATCCATCCATCAGGTGTGCCCCGTCATGTTATCTTCAGATGCCAAATATCAAGCTGATCCAAACTCAGGTGGGCCACACCATAGGGAGCTGTTGGAATAGGAACCCCATCATAAATAAAAAGTGACAATGCCATATAAATGCCTATGTTTTAGTTGAATTTCAAACAAAAGTTTACTGTTAAACTCTTTCCTAAAACCGGCTTAAGGTTTCTACCGTTAGCCAAAAGAACGCCTAGCTACCATCTTATACCGTTAGGTATCAGATATTGTATTTTGTAAAAGTCATTTTTAACTTGGAAGAAAAACTTAAAAAAAAAAAAAAAAAAAAAAAAAAAACCTCTGACGCTCTCTATTTCTCACATACATCGCTGGTTCCGGTTGTGATTTCAGTGGATCCCTGTGGGGCCCATCATGATTCATGTACCTTAGATCGACGCCCTCCATATTTTTTTGCAGCTCATTTTAGGCCATGATAAAAAAAAAATGAGGCAGATTCAAATCTCAGGTGGAGCATATCACAGGAAACAGTGGTGACTGAATCCCCACAGTTAAAAAATTCTTGGGGGCTACCCAAATGTTTATTTCCATCAAACTATTTGTCAAGGTCACAAAGACCTGGATGAAAAGCCCACACAAATATCAGTCTCATAAAAACAACTTTTGTGGCCCATTAGAAGTTTTCAATCACCACTGTTTCCTTAGTATGGCCCAACTGAGATATGGATCTGCTTCATTTTTGGGATTATGCGGCTGTCATAACGGTTGGAAGGCGGGGATATAAGGAATATACATCACGGTGAGCCCCACATTGAGGGATCCCACCCACCTTGGTGGATCGGGGATCCAGAAGCCACGACCCTGAGAAGCGGATTGCGTGCTGAGTAACTCATTCGTATTAAGTAAACTCTATAGGGCCCACTGTGATTTATTTATTTTATCCACTCCATCAATCCATTTTAACTAATAATTTTATGGATTTATCTAAAAAATTAAGCATATCCAAAAATTAAGTGGACCACACCACAGGAAACAGTGTGAATTGAACGTCTACCATTGAAAAATTCTTGGAGGCCACATAAGTTTTGGATCAAGTTGATATTTGTATTGTCCCTTCATCCATGTGTTTGTGATCTCATGAACAGGTTGGATGACAAATAAACATCACCGTGGGCCCTATGAAGGTTTTAATGGTGGAAATCATTATTCCCACAGTTTCTTGTGGTATGGTCCACTTGAGCTTTGGATATGCTTAAATTTTGGGCTCAACCCTAAAATGAGCAGGAAAAATGGATGGATGATGTCGATAAACCACACACATTCACAATAGGCCCAACTGAGTTTACTCAGTACTATAAAAGCGTATTCAATCCCCGTGGCTCCACAAGCGGATTTCTTGCCAAAGCTTTGCAGGAAGTCCTGCACGGGGAAGTTAGGGGGGGGGCCGCCGTGATGTTTGTGAATAATCCACCCCACCCACCCATTTTGTGAGCTCATTTTAGGACATGGGACAAAAAAGAGCCAGTTCCAGGAATTGAGTGTACCAAACGAGAGGGAAAACTTGAGAAGGAAATGTCCACCATTGAAACCTTCTTGGGCTCCAAGTTGATGTTTATATATATGCCATCCAAACCGTTTATAAGGTTACTTCCACCGGTATGAACTGAGAAAAAGAAATTATCCTGATACAAAACTTTTGTGGCCATACAAATATTTCAACAGTGGTCATTCAATCCCATTGCTTCCTCTCGCATATATGGTCCACTTAAGTCTTGGATCCGGCTCAGTTTTTGTCACTTGTCCTAAAATGAACTCACAAAATGGATGAATGAGGTGAATTTCTCACAAAGATTGTGGTGGGCCCACCTACCTTCCCTGCACAGGAAAGTCTTTTTTCTAAGAAAATCAGCATCGACTGCCTTTCTCATTGAGGTTTCTACAGCTGTAGCCCCATCATCATGTATGTGGTACATCCATACCGTTCATCCATTTTTTAGGCCATTTTGGGGCATGGGCCTTATTATGAGGCAAATCCAAATCTCAAGTGGACCATACCATAGGAAACATGAAGGATTGAATGCCTACCCTTGATAACTTCTTAGGGGCTAAACACATTGTATGAAGAAAAAAAAAAAAAAAAAAAAAAAAAAAAAAAAAAAAGGAACTACAGTAGGTCCCTTAATTTAGGTCCACATCACCTAATGAACAAGTTGGATGACAAAAAAGAAATTGTGGTAGGCCCTAGCGTCTTTTTAATGCAGAATTTAGTTGTCACTGTTAACTCTTATGGGGCCCTCCTGAGATTTTGGTCTCTTTTAGTTTTGGGCTGATGAACTTAAATCAAGATCCACGGAGGATGAACGACATGGATCGAACAAATGCATCATTGTGAGGCCCACAATGCAATCCACCTTTGGAGTGGAATGGGACCCTTGATCAGGAGCAAAGAAGGGTATACTTGTCTTTTTGGAAGATAACAAACGGAATTAAGTGACCACTATTAGGTGTCGTTTGGTAAACTGAAAATAAAGTCTGAAAATTAATTTAAGTGCTGGAAACTTAAAAGTGCTGAATTTTAATACTTATAAGTACTAAAAATCTGCTTGGTAATTTGTCTGAAAAAAAGTCCTGATGTCTGAAAATAAACACTTTTTTCACAAAAACTTGTTTGGTAAACACAAGTTACAAATGTCTGAAAATTGACAAATTGTCACATTTACCCATACTGCCCCAATTTCTAACTTTTGTAGAGCAAAAAAACAAAATTCGTTATTGTCATCCCTCCAATTTGGCATACCTATGCCTAATGCAGTAAAAATTTAATGATTTCCCCTACCAAATAAAGTTGAGTAGATGAATAGTCTTGATCTTTCGTGTTTGCAACGTGCACATTTACAAAATAATTGTGTAATGAGAGTGGCTGATAATGCAAGTGATGCCTTTAGATTGGTGGTCAAAGTGCATTGGTGATATGGGCCACATTATGGACCATATATTATATTTTTCTTAATAGAATCATCATAACCTTTTATTGGTGCCATTAGGGGACAAGCACACCTAGTGGGTAGCATGTTGGTGATATGTGGACCCCATCACATTGTATGTATTATCCAAGTCATCCATCCATTCACTACAATGTTGTGCATGATCCAAAGAAAGAGGTACATTCAAATCTCATTGGACCACACCATAGGAAACAATGCCATCATTAAAAACTTCTTAGGGCCGATTGTAATTTTTATTTCCATCCAATTTATTGAATATTTCACACAAACATGGATGAAGAGAACACAAATACTAGCTTGATCCAAAACTTGTGTGCCTCTTGAGAATTTTTTAATGGTGGGTGTCAATCACCACTATTTTCTATAGTGTGGTCCATCCGAGAGTTGAATTTGCCTCATTCTTTGGCTCATGTCCTAAAATGATATGGAAAAATAGGTGGATGGTGTGGATAAAACATACACATGATGATGGGCTCACAAACTTTTCCACCACTTGGATAGGTCACTTAAGAACGTGAGTCCTGGTTTTGGTGGAGGGGTAACAACTTAGCAGGTGCTACCTTGACAATGGGGTCCACCTTGATGTATATTTTGTGTATCCACTCCATCCATCAGTTTTCCCATCTCATTTTAGGGCATGTTCCAAAAAATGAAGCAGATCCAAATCTTAAGTGGACCATACTATAAGAAGCAGTGGGAATAGTGATGCCCACCGCTGAAAGCTTCCTAGGGTCCACCCAGATGTTTATTTGCCATCCAACCTGTTCATAAAGTCATATAAACATGGATGAACAGGAAAGTTAGCTTGATATAAAACTTTTAGGGCCCATAAGAAGTTTTTATCAATAGGCATCAAATCCCTGCTACTTCATATCGTATGGTCCACTTGAGCTTTGGATCCGCCTCAAATTTTGAATGATACATTAAAATAAGTTGAAAAAATGGATAGATGTTGTGGATAATACATAAAAATTATAGTGGGTCCTATGGAGCTTCGATCAGTACCGAGCTTGGTACAAGAGGGGTTACTACAAAATCCAAATCCCTTTTAAACACGGCACCTAGGAATCACGTGGACATTGAAAAGTTGTGTTCTTCATCATGATGTATGTGTTATATCCACACCGTCCATCCATTTTTTCAGGTCATTTAAGGGCATGAGTCCAAAAATGTGGCAAATCCAAAGCTCAGGTGGACCGCACCATAGAAAACAGTAGGGATTGAATGCCTACCATTGAAAACTTCTAGGAGGCCACAAAAGTTTTGGATCAAGCTTACATTTGTGTTTTTCCTTCATCCAGGTCTATGTGACCTTATCAACAAGTTTGGATGGCAAATAAACATAACCACGGCCCCTAGGAAGGTTTCAACGGTCATGTCATTATCTCCACAAATTTTTGTGGCGTGGTCCGTTGGAGCTTTGGATTTGCCTCATTTTGGGCTTATGCCCTAAAATGATATGGGAAAATGAATGGACGGTGTGGATATAACACATACTTTATGATGGGGCCCGCAAAACTTCACCAAGTATTGTATGTGAAGTCCGTTTCAAAGCTTTACCGAAGTCCCTTGTAAAAGGATAAAGTTGTCATTTATAAAATATTTGAAGGATATTTTAGTAAAAACAAACCAAAGATTTTAAACAAAATCACTTACCGCATTCAGTCTTAAGTTTTAAGTTACATGAGGATGACTTAAAAAATTGTCAAATTTTTCAGTGAAAACTCAAATTAAGCTCTTAATTCCTTTCATTTACCAAATGGTCTCAATAAAAGAAATCACTGAAAATAGCATGTTTCAATCTTAAGGGCTGAAAAAAAGTTTTACCAAACAGGCCCTAAGTGAAAGTCAAAATCAGTAGTTTTTTAACCTATTTGGAAACCTCTGGAGGATTTTAGAAAAGAGTTTAAAAGCAAACATTTTTTTGAAATTCAACCAAAATATAGGCATTTATATGGCAATGTCTCTAAAAGAATTAAGGACTATGTGTGGGGTGCACCATATTTGTATATGTCATCTAAGCCATTCGGTCCATTCATAAGATTCGTTCCACTCCCCAATACTCGGCCCATTCCAAAACTTAGGTGGGCCACTACATAGGCATGAGCCGAACAACATGTGCCAAAGTGTGCAATGAACACTATAATTAATTTGAAAGACTTCTGGGAATTTACCAACCATAGACCTAATAATCAGTAATTTATTGTGTTAGTATACATTACTCATTACAGATCTGGCTGTTGAAGCTGGTTCATGCTGACATACCTGGTTGTTGGGTTCAAGTCGATCTGGATTCGGTGACGGTGGGCTCAAGTAACATATATATCTAGTGAAGAAGATGGTGCTGAGTTGGGATTCTGAGAGGGGTTTAGGTGCTGCGATCAGATCCAACAATGAGTAGATTGGATGTTGATGACAACAATGTCATGATGGATGAAGCGGTGACCAGCGATGATGGCTTCAAGTAAGAAGATACACTAAATCTCACTGAATCTGCTCTGATACAATAAAAACATTAAAAATACTGGTAAATTTTTCTTATATTCTCATTCATGCATGCTTGTATATAAACTTGGAATTATAGGAATACGAGAACAATACTTGTGATCCAATACATGCACAATATCTAGTGTTATCCATGCAGGTGTGTAGATGTCCTACTACAGCATTCTCACATCTATCCATGTATACACAAATAGCTGGCTCCATTATAGAGTTATTGGTGGTTACGAGAATTCTCAGCCTTGATGGTTATGAGAATTCTCATCCATTTATCCACGTCGTTCATCCATTTTGCTAGCTTATTTTGTAGCATGACCCAAAAAATGAGGCAGATTCAAAGCTTAAGTGGACCACACCATAGGAAACAGTGGAGAGTGATTTCCACCGTTGATACCTTCCAAGGGTCCACAGTGATGTTTATTTGTCATTCAACCTGGTCATAAGGTCACACAGACCTAGATGAAGGGAAAACACAAATATCAGTTTGATCCAAAACTTTTGTGGCCCCCAAGAAGCTTTCAATGGTAAGGTTCTATCCCCATTTTTTTCCTATGGTGTGGTCCACTTGAAATTTGGACCCACCTCATTTTTCGGGTCACACCCTAAAATGATTTTAAAAAATAGATGGACGGTGTGGATAAAACACATATATCATGGGGGGCCACAGAGCTTTGGACACCAGCTTGTGGGCCCAACAATGATATATGTGTTTTATCCATGCCGTTCACCCATTTTGCTAGCTTATTTTAGGGTGTGAACCCAAAAAATGAGTCAGGTTCAAAGCTCAAGTGGACCACACCATAGGAAACATAGGGGATTGAACGCTTACAGTTGAAAACTTCTTAGGGGCCATGGAAGTTTTTTATCAAGTGTGTTTTCCAAACGACGGGAAAGTGGGGAGAAAGATGCCTACCATTGAAACCTTGCTGGGTCCACCTTGATGTTTATGTGCCATCCAAACCATTCATAAGGTCATTCCATATGAACTGAAATTACAAAATATTAGCCTAACACAAAACTTCTGAGATCCCAAGAATGTTCCAACGGTTGGCATTTCATCCTCTCTATTTCTGCAATGCCGCTCAATTTAGTTTTGTATCTGCCTCATTTTTAGTCTCATGTCCTAACATGAGATGGAAAAATGGACGGACGCGAGTGGATTTCTAACAAACATCATGCTGGGCAGCACCTAGTTCCTGATCACAGGAGCATTCAAGGGTCCGGTCAGGTCGGGTCATAGCCAATGCACCTCAGGTTTTTGTGGGATGGATTTGCTTGGGATGCGGAATGTTACTGCCCCTGCTGTTGAACCTCCAATTTATACATTGCATTGCCCAGTACATCACATTATATGCAAGGTTTTCATGTTTAAAAGGCTTATCTAATGCCTGTTTTGTGATTTCAGGAATGAGAGTGGAATTCACCCAATTGGAGACTAAAAAGAGCCATTTGAAGCCATTGGATGAAGAAGAAAGAATGACCAAAGAAAGTAGAAAGAGAGGAGAAGAAAGGAAGAAAAAAGCAAAAGGAGAAAGCAGAAACAGAGGCCAAGACCGGTCATGCGACCGGTCGTCCATCTCCAGGACCGGTCGTCCGACCGGTCCGATCATGCACAGAAGAGGAATTTTTAGAGAAGGTCACTGGACCATTCACGACCGGTCGTCCGACCGATCGTCCGATGCCCAGACCGGTCGTGCGACCGGTCCTTCAATTAAATTTTAGTATCAGAATTTTGAAAAAACTCGCTGGACTGTTTTTGGACGTTTTGCGACAGGTCGTATGACCGGTCGTGCGACCGGTCGTCTGCGTAATAAAGCTTCTCCTTGAAGCTCCGAAATTTTCTGCGCAGTGCGTAACCTTACGCAATTTCTGAATGTTTCCGACGCAAGGGGCTTCCACACTATAAAAGGACACCTAGGGGATCTTCCTAGGTCATCATAAAAGCTAAGGGACGTGGTTCTAGAGAGAGGAAGCTGTCGTGGAGCGTCTGCAACCCCTCCAATCTCCGATTTTTCTAGTTTTTATGCTTTTTATTATGAGTTCTAGTTGTAGTATGACAATGCTCGGCTAGAATCTCTCAGCTAAGGCTGAGAGGTGAAGCTTGTAGCTAATTTCATGTTTGATTCAGTTTAATTCAAGTAATTTTCAATTCAAGTTTGGATTTTTCATATTCTAGCTCTTAAGTTGGTAGTTTGAGATGTTTTATGAGAGTTCATGTGCTCCGGACATGAATTCCTTGCAATTCTCTGAGATTATCATATGATGCTTGTTTAGATTAGAATTATAGTAATCCTTGAGCAGGCCATAGTCCATAGGCATGACTGTTACTCCGAAGGCTATGATTTTGAATTCTACATTGATTGAATGGGACTAGAATTTGGAAGTTCAACTTGAATGGGATTGAATGTGTGTGAATGCTTTATTTTCCAACTAGATGAGAGATAGGACTTCAAATCTAGTTGTGGTCTCTACTTGGATTGATTGGATTGACATGGGATCGCTACAAGTGGATCCTTGAATGCCTTAGTACGTTAAATTACTGATTTTCCATTAAGTTACTGTTTTAGTTTAATTACTCAATTGAATCCTATTTTTTGCAAAACTGAGTTGCTGAAATAGTTTGAAAGTCGTTTCTAATTCCCTGTGGATCGACCTCGGTCTTACCGAGATTTATTACTACATCGCAGCCTTACACTTGAGGCGAGCGAACACCTGCCCAAGCTAAGAATGAACAGGGTTTATGAAGGGCCACTATGATGTATGGATTATACCCATATGTGGTCCATTCATTTTGTCGTATAATTTTCAGTTACAAGTCAAAAAATGAGGCAGATCTAATGATCAAATGGACCACGCCACAGGAAGCAGTGGTGGTAATGACACCCATTCTTGTAACCTTCCTAGGGCCACTGTGATAATGACACCCACCGTCGAACCTTCCTGGGCCCACCATGATGGTTAATTGTCATCTAACCTGTTCATAAGGTCACATAGACTTGGATGAAGTGAAAACACAAGTAGCAACTGGATCGTGGCTCGCCTGCTAGCCCAGCTAGAAGACCCATTCAACAGCAGGCCTCAAGTTCAAATGCTAAGGATCCACTGACGGTAGGTGCATCCCATGACTAATTGGGTGGGTGTGTTGCATGACTAATTAAAAAAAGTAAGAAAAAAAAGTAGCAACTTGATCCAAAACTTACGCGCCCCGAGGAGTTTTCAATGGTAAATGTTTAATCTCAACTGGGGGGTCCACTTGAGCCTTGGATCTGTCTCAGTTTCTTACCTAAAACCCTAAAATGATACGGCCTAATGGATGAGAGGTATAGATAAAACCCATACATCATAGTGGCCGTCAGAGTCCCTGCCCCGTTCTGAGCTCATTATGGTCACCGGGCAGTACGTCCTATCTACATCCGTTGTCAGAATCTACATGGCCCTCACCACTGGATTCGGTAGGGTTTGATAAGAACTTAGGGGTTGAGGCCTGACCGGTGGGCCCACCTTGATATATGTGTTCTATATCAACACCGCCCATCAAATTTCCAAATTACTTTAAGGCATGGTCTCAACAGAAGCAGATCCAAATCTCTAGTGGACTCCATAATAAGAAAGTGAATGCCCACCATCTTGGGGCTACACCCACCGTCAGAATCTTTATGAGCATATGGAAGCCTAACATGACCTTATGAATAGTTTGGATGGCATGTACCATGGTGGGCTGGGCATTTCATCCCATGTTTGGTGTGGTGTGGACCACTTAAATTTTGGATGTGGCTCATTTTTATGTCCTAACCTGAGCTGGAAAAACTGACTGACATGTGGACTGCTCATGGACTGAAGCAAGGCGGATGCCCTTTTCATGTACTGTGCAATCCGCATCCCTGAGCGAGGCGGGACTCCCTTTTTGGCATGAATGAAGGTCCCACTCATGGACCCACCTTGATGTATATCTTATATCAGATTATTTTAGGCCACATCTCAAAAATGAGACATCTCAGGTTGACCATACCACTGATTTGTACCATTTTATGCTAAATTAATATATATATATATATATATATATATATATATATATATATATATATATATATATATATATATTTAAAATTTGTGATGTGGTGAATTCAGACCTAAATCCGATGGAATCCAATGGCTATATGGGTTTTTGGATCAGGTAAGGATCTGGCTATTAATTATAAGTGGATCGGATATGGACATCACCTTTTCGGATCCAAATCCAACTACGATTTTCGGACTCGGGGCCCGATCCAGTTGGATCCGATCCAGATCTGACCCATTGAGAGCCCTAGATCAAGTACTGTGTGTGGGTAAAAAAAAACAAAAGTTAAACTAAACGCTGAGTTAGGAACACCGTTCATGAGGGTGGTGAGAGCCTTATTACCTAATCTGCGCCGTGTCCAGCATTAATGAGCCAGATCTCGAATTCAACTGGACTACACTGCAAGAACACAGTGAGGATGGAACAGCCACCGCCAGAATCTTTGTGGGCATATGGAAGCCCAACATGACCTTATGAATAGTTTGGATGGCATGTATCATGGTGGGCTGGGCATTTCATCCCCAGTGTTTGGTTTAGCAAGGTACGCTTAAATTTTGGATGTACCTTATTTTTATGTCCTAACATGAGCTGGAAAAACTGATTGACATGGTGGACTGCTCATGGACCGAAGCCATGGCATACTAAGAGTACTGTGTAAACTCTGTGCGGGCCACTGTGATTTATGTATTTTATCTGCTCCGTCCATTCATTTTACCAGGTAATTCTAGGGCTTGAGCCCAAAATTGAAGCATATCAAAATATCAAGTGGACCACACCACAGGAAACAGTGTGAATTGAATATCTACGGTTGTAAAATTCTCAGGTGCACAGAAGTTTTGGATCAAGCTGATATTTGTAAATTTCCTACATCCATGTCTATGTGATCTTAGGAATAGTTTGGATGACAAATAAACATCACTGTGGTCCTAGGAAGGTTTCAACGGTGAAAATCATTATTCCCACCTTTTCCTATGGTATGGTCCCGCTCACTGCAGACATTCACAGTGGGCCTAACAAGTTTTGGCAGTATGATAAAAGCCTACTGTGTTACTCAGCGTCCTCTCCGACCACAGTGATTGAACCCTGGATAATGGAGGCACGCTACACTCAGAGTACTGAGGAACTGGCAGATGGGTCTGCCACACCTATTTTAAGCATAACAACAACATTTTACGCAGCTACCCAAACCATATGTGGCCCATTAATTTTTATATGTAACTCAGCCTTGTTTGTCCAACAGGTGAGAACCCTGCTAATTTGAACCGTACTAAATACCAGGGCACCAAGAAATACTGGTGAGCCACACCAATAGGAAGAATGCAAAAATTGCATTTAAAACCTGTAATTTCACCTGGTGTGGCCTGCTTGACTGTTGGATCAAACTGATTTTTATGTCTTCACTTCATCTTAAGTAACAACTAATTAATGGGTTTCAACAAAGATATACATTATGTATAGCAGCCCCTGTACAAACCAATGATTGGCATTCCTATCATGTAAATGATGGAGTGCTGCATATACGGCTGATTTATTTTTCCAGGCCTTAAGAGTCCAAAACTAGATGGGCAGAGTGGTTTCACTACACACAAAGAAAAAATTGCTAGCAGATTTTATCAAATATTGTCACTATTTGCACAATTCAATCAAATACAAGGCCACAAGTGTTAGCAATGGCTTGGATTCAGTTAATGTTTGTGATTAGGATAGTTCAGGTTTGTTAGAGTTGTGCTTGACTCAATGCTTGATTGAATGTTGGTGACCTTGCAGTAAGATAGACCATTGAAGACCGAACTCAAGGGCTCAGCCGCATTCGTCAGCCACCAATGGTTACAGCAAGTAGGTGATTTGTAGAAGCGTAGGAGTTAGTCCTTGTTAGGGTTAGGAGCCCCGCAGCGGAAGCAATCAAAACAGGCGAGGAACACACCACAATAGCAATCACACAAGCAAATCGACACACACAAGAGACAATCCGAATTTTACGTGGAAAAACCCCTCACAAATAAAAAACCACGACATAAAGTGACACCAATCCACTATAATCTCAGAAGTTACAAGAGATAGAAGAAACAAAACCTGGATCACAACCCACAAGAGAAATTCCAAGCTAACAAAGCTAATTCTCACATGAGAAGGACAAACACAACCATTTCCCTCATCCTCGAGAACTACAAGCTTCCTCCTAGCTCTTTCTCTTACCCTAGAACTCTCTCAATCCCTTGGCCCATTGACGGCAACTCTAATATTGGATTACATCCCCTTAAATAGGAGAAAATCAAGATTAGAAACTCCTTGCGCAACAAACTACGCAAGATACCAAGTCCAATTAGGAAATTGTCGACCGGCCGGATGGCCCAAAAAAGCTCCAGCAGCTTTCCTACCTTGATCTCAAGTAACATATCTGGTGAAGAAGATGGTGCTAGCGTTGATGGCTTTGAGGCTTTTAGTTCAGGAAGAAGATGCACTAAATCTCACTGAATCTGCTCTGATACAATAAAAACATTAAAAATACTGGTAAATTTTTGTTATATCCTCATTGATGCATGCTTGTATATAAACGGGAATGATGATAATACATAAGCCTGGCAACGGGTCACGTTGAACCGTGTTCATATCGTGTTGTATTCGTGTCGTGTCAAAAATGTCCTCACCCAAACCCTACCCGTTAACTAATTGGTCAAAATCTAGAAACTCAAACCCATTCGTTAATTTAACGGGTTACTTGTAACCTGACCTGTTTAACCCATTAAATAAACGGGCCATCCTTTCGTGGGCAGAGAGATGGGAAAGGGGCTCGGTTCAACATAAATTTTGGAGTGTGGCCGTGTGAGGCCATGGCTAGAAAGATGGAGAAAACCCCCAGAGAGAGAGAGAGAGAGAGAGAGAGAGAGAGAGAGAGAGAGAGAGAGTCTTATTGGCTATCTTAGCTTGTTAGGGATTTCTCACCACACTAAAAATAATTATCAAAATACCCTTACTAACGGGTTAAATGAGTTTCGTAGGTGAAACACTAACCCGACCCATTATCTTAATGGGTCTTGATGTGCCAACCCATTAGTGACCCATTACAATAAGGCCAAACCCTAACACTGAATTTTTCGTGCGGGTTTCGTGCAAGTTGGCGGGTCGTGTGGAATTTTGCCAGGCTTAGGAATACATGCACAATATCTAGTATTATCCATACAGGTGTGTAAATGTTCTAGTACAGCATTCTCACATCCATCCATCTATACACGCAAATAGCTGGCTCCATTGACAATGTTGTCAGCATGCCTACTAGGGTTGGAAGTTGGGCGGGTTCAACCTGACCGACCCATGACCAACCCGACATTGGGTTGGGCTTGGGCAAGAAGTGTTGGATCCGATCTCGAGCTTGGGCTATGTAACCAAACCGATAAAGCTTGGGTCGGGCTTAGGTTGCCTGACCCAACCTGAACCTGAACCCGAACCCTATCTATATACAAATTACTTAGAATTTTATTGTAGTTAAGTAAACTTATTAGTTTATATTACTTTAGGAAGTAAATTTATCATGTTTTAAATTTGATATGCATGAGTGTTAAAGGAGTAGCTATCCTATATTTTAACTTGCTTAGAAAAAGTGAAGTTCTTTACAATAAATAACTGCATATATAATTAATAAAGCTATAGGTATAAAAAAAAATAGGAATTGTATTGAAAAATAATAGATTGATGTAATAACGAAAATATTAGCATGTATGAACCCAACCTTGCCCGCTTGGGTTGGGCTTGGGTTGAGAATTCCCAACCCAAGGTTGGGTTGGGTTAGGGTTGAGGTATAGGAACCTTGGGTTAGGTTAGGGTTGAGGTTAGGAACCCGCCCGACTTTCAGCCCTAATACCTACATTTTGGTTGAATTTTAAAAACAAGCCTGCTTTTAAATTGTTTTCTAAAACGTACCTAAAATTTCTGCCGTTGCCCAGAAAACAGCTCACAATGTTACTATTATGTAATATTCAATATTGTATTTTTAAAAAGACAACTCAACCCTTAAAATAAAAAAATAAAAAAAAGTAAAAAAAACCTTCTTTTGGCACAACAGGTCTCTCTCCGGCCCCTCTCCGCCAAAAAATCGTTACTTGCCCCCATTCCCTCCGAAAAAAAACCTGCCTAAATAGCCGCCCCGCGGAAGGCAAATAGCTCGATTTGTACTTCTCATAGATGGCTAGGAACATTGGTACATAAGATATTAAGACACAACCCATCCCATGGTGGGTCCCACCAAATCAACCGCTTAGATTAAGAAAATGTAAGCACCACCTGTACCGTTGTTGGGTCAAACAGAAAACTGAAGTTGTTTGTTTTGATCAAGCATTATATAGCCTCCTCACATTATCCTGATGGCTTTCTAAGAGGTATTGAAGTCTGCAAAGTTGGTGTAGGCTGACAAGTATGGTTTCTTAGGAACTCAGGTGGGACCACCATGATGTTTGTGAGAAATTCACCCATTCATCCGTTTTGTGAGCTCATTTTAGGACCTCCAAAAAATATGAGCCACATCCAAGGCTCAAGTTGGCCGCACTAAAGGAAAAGGTGGGTAGAGAAATACCTACCATTGAAACCTCCCTGGGTCCACAGTGATGTTTATATGCCATCCACACCGTTCATAACTTATTCCTACTGGGATAAACTGAAAACAAAAATATTATCCTGATTCAAAACCTCTGTCACCCCATGAATATTTCAACTGGGCACGTTCAATCCTCACGTTTTCATCCCACTTGTCTTGGATCCGGCTCATGTTTTGACACATGCGCTAAAATGAGGTCACAAACCGGATGGATGGGGTGGATTCCTCACAAACATCATGGTGGGCCCCACATAGGTTCCCAGCATAGGCTGCAAAAGGCTATCACAGGAAACCGGCGTCCAGTTTCTGAGGGGAGCGGATTAGGTGACACCTTGGATCCACGGAGGTGCGTGGGACCCTGACTGTAGGGCCCACATTGATGTATGTGACTACATCCACACCGTCCATCTGCATTAAAAAATCATTTTAGGGCATGATCCAAAAAACTAAGTAAATTGAAATCTCAAGTGGATCATAGTAGGAGAAAAAGTAGTAATTAACCATTAAAAGCTTCTTGTGGGCCAACAAAGGTTTAGATCAAGATGATATTTTTGTGGTCTCTTCATATAGGTCTTTGTGACCTTATCAACAGGTTGGGTGGCAAATAAACATTCCGGTGGACTCTATTTAATGTTGGGGATTCAATCAAAACTGTTTCCTATACGTGTGATCCACCTAAGATTTGGGCATGCTTCATTGTTTGGATCATGCCCTAAAATGAGCTTTGAAAATGGTTGGACGGTGTGGATTTAAGGTACATACATCACTGTGAGCCCCACAACCAAGGTCCCACCCACTTTGGTGGATCCCGGGTCTCACCTAGCTAATCCGCTCCCATTTGGAAATTTCCGTGGCAAAAGCCACGCGGCTCCAAGAGCCAATAGTTGTGGGCCCACCATAACATGTGATACATCCATACCATCCATTCATTTTACAAGGTTATTTTAGGAGAATGGGCCTAAATATGAGAAAGATCCAAATCTCAGGTGGACCATACCATAGGAAGTATAAGGAATTGAATGCCTACATTTGATAACTTCTTGGGGGCCAAACACATTGGATGCAAAAAATAATTATAGTGGGCCCCTTAAATTAGGTCCAAGTCACCTAATTAACAGGTTGTATGGCAAAAAGTAATTACAATGGGCCCTAGCATATTCTAATGGTAGGGTGTAATTGCCACTGTTACCTCTTGTGGGGTCCATGTGAGATTTTGATTTTCCTCATTTTTTGTGTCATGCCATGGAACCATGATCCACAAAGGACGGACAATGTGGATTAAACACATGCATCATTGTGGGGCCCACGGCATAGTCCAGTAATGGAGTAGATTCCATCGCCATTGCATAGGGGAAGTAAGGTTAAAGAGGGGCAAAATTGTCTTTTTCGAAGATAACGGATGAAATTATGTAACAGTCTTAGTCCAAGTCAAAATAGGTGGGTTTTTAAGGTATTTTGAAACTTTAGGAGGCAAATTTTAGGAATCAGTTTAAAAGCAGCCTTGTTTTTTGAAATCAATCAAAATGTAGGCATTCGTGCGTGGCATTGTCCCTAGAGTTATCGGTGGTTACAAGAATTCTCATCCATTTTATGACCTTGAAGGCAAGCACACTCAGCCTGGATAGTTTCGAGAATTCTCATCCATTTATTCACATTATCCATTCATTTTGCTAGCTTATTTTACAGTGTGAGCTAAAAATGAGGTAGATTCAAAGCTTAAGTGGACCACACCATAGGAAACAGTGGAGAGTGATTTCTGCTGTTGATGCCTTCCTAGGGCCCACACAATGATGTTTATTTGTCATCCAACCTATTCATAAGGTCACACAGACCTAGATGAAGGGAAAACACAAATATCAGCTTGATCCAAAACTTTTGTGGGCCCCAAGAAGCTGTCATGGTAAGCGTTATATCCCCATTTTTTCCCATGGTGTGGTCCACATGAGCTTTGGACCTGACACATTTTTGGGCACACACCCTAAAATGAACTGGAAAAATGGATGGACAGTGTGGATGAAACACACATATCAAGGTGGGGAGCTTTTAACACCAGCTTGAGGGCCCCACCATAATGTATGTGTTTTATCCATGTTGTTCACTCATTTTGCTATCTTAATTTTGGGACATGAGCCCAAAAAAATGAGGTAGGTTTAAAGCTTAATTGGACCACACCATAAGGAAACATTGGGATTGAGTGCTTACAATTGAAAACTTCTTATAGGGCCACGGAAGTTTTGTGTCAAGCTGATATTTGCGTTTTCTTCTCATCCAAGTCTATGCAACACTATGAACAACCTAGATGACAAATAAACATCACTATGGGCCCTACAAACATTTTAATGGTTGACAACATTATCCCCATTGTTTTTTATGGTGTGGTCCACTTGGGCTTTAGATATGCTTCAAAATTGGGTTCATGCCCTAAAATGAGCTGGATAAATGGATGGTCACGATGGATATATAAATCACATACATCATGGTGGAGCCCAATCTTGAAATTGATGTCTTCAATTCATACATGAACATGGAAATTCGATCGAACATCCTCAATTTTATTCTGAATTATTGCTTGAACTCTTGGACGATTTTGAGCATGTTCAATCGATCAAACATGTGGACTTCGAGCGATCAAGGATTAGTCAGTCGATGTCAACCAATTGACGAAGCATTTGACGGTTCACACTATTTAATGCGGTTTTACATATTTTGTTTCTAATTCTGGGTGTAACAGTATACAAGCGGGTGTAATCGGGATTAGGGTTATGAAGAAATGTCCATAAGGGTTTAGAAGGTTTTGGGACAGAAAAAGCTAGGGTTTTTTCCGGAGTTTTGATTTGGTAAGTGATTCATCTCTTGTAACTTAGTTTTCATAGTGAATTGTTCGTCGCTTTGTACCGTGGTTTTTTCCCACAAGAGTTTTTCCATATAAAATTCGTGTGTTTTCTAGTTTAGCATTGTTTGTGCGATTGTGATTGCATTGTTGATTCTTCTTTGACTTATTTCTACAATCCCAATAAGTCTTATTAGAGAAGACATTGGAAATCAATTAGGATCTGTGGATAGACATCAATGGTTTCAAGTATGAAGTTTGATATTGAGAAATTAACGGGAAAAAATAACTTTAAACTATGGTAGGTGAAAATGAAGCACCAAGATGCCTCTTACATTTAATGCAACTCGAGCTTACTATTTAGTGTGGTCCGCTAGAGCGTTGGATCTGCCTCATTTTTGGGCCCATACCTTAACATGATCTTAGAAAAGGGATGGACAACATGGATAAACGGATACATCATGGTGGTCCCCACACAAATCTGGTCAGATACTTAAAGGTCCGACCAGGGGTACGACACTATCCACTTCCTCTCATCCATCGTTACCACAACATGTGCAATCCAAATGGGCCAGACATGAGCCAAAGAATGCAATCAACACTAGTAATTTGAAAGACTTTAGGGGAATTTACCTACCATGGACCTATTAATCAGTGCATGCATACAGCTGAGTGCTTGTCTTCAATGTTAGAATTTAGAAACAATATTATGTTCATAGACATTACTCATTATGGATCTGGCTGTTGGGTTCAAGTCAATCGGGATCCAGTAATGGTGAGCTCAAGTCGCATATATTGTGAAGAATATTGTGATGAGTTGAGTTTCTGAGTGGGGTTTTGGTGCTGTGAGTTCTAACAATGGGTAGATCTGATGTTGACGAGAACAGTGTTGTGGATGAAACAATGACCACTGCTGATGAGTTTGAGGCGAAAATACACAATTTAAAAATCTCTTTAAATCTACTTTGATACCATATAATCACTACAACTAAATGAATAAAGAACAAGTAGCTGAATCAAATGGCTGAAGAATGTAGTTAACGTGAGAACAAAGCACATACCCTTTTTTCTTGAAGCTTTTGCAATGACTTCTCTGGATCTAGCATCGACGAGATGAAGTCAAATCAATGGTTGGAACTCCACAACTAAAGCATACAACTATGCGTATGGGGGAGCAAAGAGGTATTCTGCATTACTTGGGTGGACTGGACATGTTTAACTGATCCCAGACATTGGTATGGTGGGCCTCACTATGGATGTCCTATGAACCACGAATATTTAGGATTTAATTCGTTAGATGGAAAGCCTTGCTGTATTTTTCTCTCTTAGCCGTTTCCTTGTTTGCCATCCATTGAAGGATTAAGGATTTGACAATGTCAAAGTTTTTTTGTCCATTGATCATATACATGGAGGATCACAATATCAACGGTTTGGATCATTGAACAGTGGGCTCCACTAATGGAAACTGAATGCCTAACCACTGCTGTACCATCTTTCAGACCGGGCATTGTATCGCAAATGGGTGTCGGTGAATATGCAATAGGAAAGTAATACGCAAATTGACATGTTAGTGGGTGTTGCCCTAACCGTGGGGCCCGCCTTGATGGACTTCTTTGTGTATCTAAGCCGTCCATCAGTTTTATCAGCTCATTTTAGGACATCATCCCAAAATGAAGCATAAAAAAATCTTAAATGGACCACACCACAGGACACGGTGGTCATTGAACGCCCACCATTAAAATGTTTATTTTCCGTCCACCCAATTGATGAGGTGACACTGATCTGTACGAAGGGAAAACACAAATATCAGCTTGATCCAAAACTTTTGTGGCCCCAAAGAACGGCTCGCAGCTTAGGTGGCCCCATCAGGGTCGGAGCTTAGGTGAGCCCATCTTGATGGTTATGTGAAATCCACGCCGATCACCAGGCCTGTCACCTCCTATATGCACCAAATCCCTTTACTCAACTCCATCCGACCACATAATTGGAAGAAAAAAAAATGTACAAGTCAATGGTCACCATTCAAATTGTTTTTCTTGGTGTGGCCCACATGAATATGCATGTGCCTGAAAGAGTAAATAGTATGGCATCTAATGATTGAAGTGGATTTCATATGATAAATGCCTTGGGGTATGTAAAATTAAAGGGTATGCAATGAAAAATACATGTGGGGAGGGGTATTTTGTCCTTATCCAGTATCTATTACCTTTCTTTCCAAATTAATGGTTAGGATCGTCCAGTCCATGTGATTTTTCGCGATCTGACATATCTAATTTAGGGCTGCTCCTAATTGGTTTGGATCTCGTTATTAAATGCGCATGCGACGTACGTGTGGCAATGGTCACTGAGAAATAACTAAGATATAAGGAACTAATATCAGTCTATAGGACCGTATAATCGACATGCATTCGGGGATGCCCCGTATCTTTCATGAGTTCCACAATTTAAGAAGGGTTAGATTGATGAATATATATTTGTCCCATGCATTGTGGATGTGTGCATGAGTATTGCTGGTCATATTCTCTCAGAGTATCAATATCAAATTGGGTTCATGCCCTAATTGGGTTCATGCATCAATGAAGGGTTAGATTGTTGTCTGTTGAAGCTGGTTCATGCTGACATACCTGGTTGTTGAGTTCAAGTCGATCTGAATTCGGTGATGGTGGGCTCAAGTAACATATATGGTGACGAAGATGGTGCTGAGTTGGGATGCCGAGTGGGGTTTAGGTGCTGTGAGTTCCAGCAATGAGTAGATCAGGTGTTGACGACAACAATGTCATGGACGAAGCGGTAACTAGCGCTGATGGCTTTGAGGCTTTTAGTTCAGGAAGAAGATACACTAAATCCCACTGAATCTGCTCTGATACCATAAAAACATTAAAAATACTTGTAAATACTAAATCCCACTGAATCTTCTTTGACGCATGCTTGTATATAAACTTGGAATGATGGGCCAATACAAGAACAATAGTTGCCATCCAATACATGCACAATATCCAGTATTATCCATGCAGGTTTGTAGATGTCCTACTACAGCATTCTCACGTCTATCCATGCAAACATGCAAATAGCTGGCTCCATTATAGACTGATAATTCTTATCCATTTTATAATAACCTTGAAGGCAAGCTCATTCAGCCTTCATGGTTACGATAATTCTCATCCATTTATCCACGTCGTCCATTCATTTTGTTAGATTATTTTACAGCGTGAGCCAGAAAATAAGGCAGATTCAAAGCTTAAGTGGACCATACCATAGGAAACAATAGAGAATGATTTCCACCATTGATACCTTCCTAGGGCCCACAGTGATGTTTATTTGCCATCCAATCTGTTCATAAGGTCACACAGACGTAGATGAAGGAAAAACACAAATATCAGCTTGATCCAAAACTTTTGTAGCCCCCAAGAAGCTTTCGATGGTAACTGTTATATCCCCATTTTTTCCCGTGGTGTGGTCTCGTTGAACTTTGGACCTGCCTCATTTTTGGGCTCACACCCTAAAATGAGCTGGAAAAATGGATGGACGCAGTGGATGAAACACAAATATCATGGTGGAGACCACAGAGCTTTTGACACCAGTGCTCTATGGGCCCTACCATGATGAATGTGTTTCATCAACACTTCTCACCTAAGTTGCTAGCTTATTTTAGGGTGTGAGCCCAAAAAATGAGGTAGGTTCAAAGCTCAAGTGGATCACACCATAGGAAACATTGGGGATTGAACGCTTACCGTTGAAAATTTCTTAGGGGCCATGGAAGTTTTTTATCAAGTTGATATTTGTGTTTTCCTCTCATCCAGGTCTGTGTGACATTATGAACAAGCTGGGCGACAAATAAAAATCAATGTGGACCCTACGAACATTTTAATGGTGGACATCATTATCCCCATTGTTTTTTTTTTTTTTTTTGTGGTGTGGTCCACTTAGGCTTTGGATATGCTACAATATTGGGATCATGTGAAAAATGGATGGGCGTTGTGAATAAATTACATACATCATAGTGGAGCCCACTATTGAAATTGATGTCTTCAATTTGTATAAGAATAAGAGAATTCGGTCAATCTACCTCCTGGCTCGATTGACCGAACTTCCTTAATTTTATTCCAAATTATTGCTAGAACTCTTTGGATGATTTTGAGCGAACATGTGGACTTCGAGTGATCGAGGATTAATCGGTCGATGCCGACCGACCGACCGAGTGATCAATGGTTCACGCTATTTAGTGCGGTTTTGCATATTTTGTTTATAATTCCCACTAGTATAACACCATATAAGTGGGTGTAATCGGGATTAGGGTCATCAAGAGATGTCTAAAATAATTTAGAAGGTTTTCGGAGAGAAAAAGCTAGGGTTTTTTTCAAGGTTTTGATTCGATAAGTTATCTATCTCTTGTAACTTCATTTTCATATAAATTGTTTGTCACTTTGTGATATGATTATTTTTCCCACAAGAGTTTTTCCACATAAAATTTGTGTGTTATCTGTTTGTTTTTGTTTGTGCGATTATGATTGCCTTGTTTAATTCTTTTCTGAATTGCTTCCACGATCCCAACAAGTTGTATCAGAGAAAACATTAGGAATCAATGAGGATTTGAGACTAGACATCAATGGCTTCAAGCATGAAGTTTGATATTGAGAAATTCACAGTGGAAAATAACTTCGAACATAGAAGGTGAAGATTAAGCACTAGAGATGCCTCTTACATTTAATGCAACCCATGCTTACTATTTGGTGTGGTCCACTAGAGCATTGGATCTAACTCATTTTTGGGCCCATACCCTAACATGATCTTTGAAAATGGATGGAAAATGTCGATAAACTGATTCATCATATTGGGCCCAATACAGATATGGTCGGATGCTTAAAGGTCCGACCAGGGGTCGGAGACACAACACTTCCCTTTCAACCATTCAGAAGATTCTCCTGACACCCCAATAATCAGCCCATTCCGGTGCTCAGATGGGCCACAACACGTGTCGAGGTTTTAGGCACCATTTTACATGCCAAAAGACAGTTCATTGCTATCATCCATCTTTGTCAGAACATGTGCAATCTAGATGGGCAGGACATGCGCCTAAGCATGCAATCAACACTACTAATTTGAAAGACTTTATTGGAATTTGCCAAACATGGACCTATTAATCAGTACACGCATACAGCTGAGTGCTAGCCTTCAATGTTAGAATTTTAGAAACAATATTTTGTTAATAGACATTACTCATTATGGATCTGGTTGGTGAAGCTGGTTAATTCATGTTGACAGACCTGTCTGTTGGGTTCAAGTCAGATCGGGATCCAGTAATAATGGGCTCAAGTCTGATGTGTTCAGGTTCTGATTGGGGTTTTGGTGCTGTGAGTTCTAACAATGGGTATATCTGATGTTGACGACAACAGCGTTGCGGATGAAACAATGACAAGTGCTGATAATGGGTTTGAGGCAAAGATATACAAAAATCTCGCCAAAACTACTCTGATACCATATAATCACTACAACTAATTAAATGAATAAAGAAGAAATAGCTGAATCAAATGGCTGTAGTTAGCGTGAGAACAAAACACATACCCTTTTTTGTTGAAGCTTTTGCAATGACTTCTGTAGATCTAGCAGCAACGATGGAAAGATGTAGTAGCTGATGAAGTAAGTCAAGTCAATGGATGGATCTCCACAACTAAAGCATACAACTATGCACATGGGGAGCAAAGAGGTATATATTCTGCAATACTTGGGTGGACTGGTCATGTTTAACTGATCCCAGACGTTGGTATGGTGGGCCTCACCATGGATGCATGTCCTATGAATCATGAATATTTAGGATTTATATTGGTTAGATGGAAAGCCTTGCCTTATTTTTTCTCTTAGCCGTTTCCTTGTTTGTCAACCATTGAATGATTAAGGATTTGACCATGTCAAAGAGTTTTTGTCCATTGATCATATACAAGGAGGATCACAATATTGACGGTTTGGATCATTGAACAGTGGGCTCCACTTATGCAAACTGAATACCTAACCACTACTGCACCATCTTATAGACTGGGTATTGTATCAGAAATGGGTGGCTGTGAATATGCAATAGGAAAGTAATACACAAATTGACAAAAGACGCTAAAGATAAGGTTTTTGTGGACGCAGAGGGAGCGGTTTACGTGTTACCCGGGTTAACACGTTAGTGGGTGCTGTCCTGCCCATGGGGCCCACATTGATGGATTGCGTAGTATATCTAAGCCGTCCATCAGTTTTCTCAGCTCAGTTTAGGACATGGTCCCAAAACTGAAGAATTAAAAAATCTCAAGTGGACCACACCATAGGTAATGGTGGTCATTGAACGTCCACCATTAAAAACTTTCCTATGGCCCCGTAATGTTTATTTTCCATCTGTTAAAACCAAGCAGAGAACCTCTGCTTTTGTTGCTATGATTTGTCAAAGAGGTGAAGAGCAGGATTTCTCTGCTCGTTTTTAACAAGGATCCAGATTCAAAACAAAAATATCAGCTTTGATCCAAAACTGTTGTGGCCCTAAAGAAGGGGTCGCAGATTAGGTGGGCCCATCATGATGGTTAAGTGAAATCCACACCGATCACCAAGGATGTTACTCCCTATATGCACCAATCCCAATGCTCAACTCCATTCGTGATTTAAATGGACAACATAATTGAAAAAAAAAATGTACAAGTCAATAATCACCATTCAATTGTTTTTCTTAGTGTGGCCCATATGAATCATGGATGTGCCTGAGTTTTGGCCAAAGGGTAAATAGTGTGGCATGTGATGATTGAAGTGGATTTCATATGATCAATGCCTTGGGCTATGTAAAAATAAAGGGTACGCAATGAAAAATACATGAAGGGAGGGGGTATTTTGTCCTTATCCAGTATCTATTACCTTTCTCTCCAAATTAATGGTTAGGATCGTCCCGTACATGTTATTTTCGTGATCTGACATATCTAATTTAGGGCCTCTCCTAATTGGTTTGGATCTCGTTAATAAATGTGCCACGTAGTCTGGAAACGGTCACTGAGGAATAACTAAGATATATGGAACTAAATATCAGTCTATAGGACCTTATAATTGACATGCTTACGGGATGCCCTGCATCTTTCATTGGTCCCATAATTTAGAAGGGTTAGATTGATGGACATATATATATTTGTCCCATGCATTGTGGATGTGTGCATGAGTATTGCTGGTCATATTCTTTCAGAGTATCAATATCTCTCCCATGCGCACTGTTACGATGGACATGGTGAATTGGCAACCCCCAAAACGTTTATCCAAACGGAAAAAATCTGTACTGGTCACTGGATTGCATGGTGGACCTTGGTGGTATCAAGACTTTGTGTGGCCACTATGTCTTATATATGTTGGGACTTGCGGCAACATATAAAGGAAAATCAAGCAACGCACAAGCAAATTAATACAAGAGAATACTTCGAATTTACGTGAAAAAACTCTTGCAAAAAAAAGTCACTGCATAAAGCAATAATGCACTATGAATCAAGAGATTACAAGAGATGAACTTACCCAATCAAGCCTCAAGAGAAAACTCAAGTTTTTTACTCTAAAAAAACTCTCTCAAACCCTAAACACGTCTTGTAATCTTGTCTTAACCCTACTCCCGCAATTATAAGCTCTTATATAGCACTAATATGAAATTACAAACAAAATAACAAAAATGCGTAAAACTGCACAAACTGTCAATCGGTCGATCAGTCAATCGAGCAAACTGTCCAAAGAGCTCGAGTTACATGCATCAACTCGACCTCGTTGAAGTTGTCCAACAACTGTGCCGCTAAGGCGTAATATGGCAATAGTGCATGGTTGGTACAATTGAGAAATCCTACCATTTGATTTATGACCAATTGAGAATCACCTATCACTTTTATAGTTCTCTCACCCAACTCCTTCAGTAGTTCCAGACCAATTATCATGGCTTTATATTCAGCCTGGTTATTAGTACATTTAAAATCCAACTGGAATGTGAATTCATGCCTATTTCCATTTGGGGCAATCAAAATAATCCTAGCTCTAGACGATTTGTCAGTCCTTGAACCATAAAAAATCAGCTTCCAAGGTGTTAGATAGACATGATACAAATCTAACACTTCAAGAGGAAGTTGACTTTCTATATCGGATGGATAATCAACAAGAAGATTAGTTATAGCCTAACCCATGACTGCTTTTTGAGGCACATATCTAAGATCAAACTCAGACAAAGTTAATACCCATTTGTCAATTCGACAGCTTAGAATTGACCGATTCAATATATATTTCAACAAATCTATGATTGCAATTACATTAACTCTCTTGGGCAATAAATAATGTCTTAACTTAGTGGCCACAAAGTACAATAATAAGAACAATTTTTCTATGGAGTATCGCTTTTCGGCACTTAGCAAGGTCTGATTGATATAATAGACATCGTATTCCTTCCAATTGTCATCGTCTTGCACTAATAGTGCTCCAATCGACTCTGCAGAAGCCGTGACATATAATTTGAGCGGTGGACCTTTAACTAGTGGCATCAACACCGATGACTTCATCAAATACTCATTTATTCTATCAAAAGCCAACTGATGTTTCCATCTGAATTCATCTCCCTGTTTCAACTTCACCATGGAGAAAATGCATTAATCTTCGTTGCACGATTGGAGAAGAATTAACGCATGAAATTGACTTGAAGCGGTGGACATTTATGTGATCTAAGCAACAAATTGGAAGAAAAATAAACATTACGATGGGCAATATGAAGCTTTTAACCATGGGAGTTCAATCCCCATTGTTTCTGGCTAGTGTGGTCCATCTGAGATTTAGATATGCCTTATTTTTTGTTCTCGTGCTAAAATTATCTACCAAAATAGATGGACGGCTGGATAAAAGACATACTTCATCATGGGGCCTACAGAGCTTTGACACCAGCTGGCTGGTTGGTGGCCACCACCCAAACCGGTTCCAAAACAGATGCCCTAAAATTGAGTTGGGAGTACCCAATCTAGAGAGAAGAAATTTTAACATGCGGACCTTCTGTGAGCTCTACCATGATGTATGTGTTAGATGCATCGCACATTCATTTTTCTAGATCATTCTAGGGCATGATCCTAAAAATGAGGAAGATGCAAAGCTTAAGGGGACCACACCACAAGAAACAGTGGGAATTGGATGTCTACTATTCAAAACTTCATGGGGCAGGCTCGGATTAAGCTGATATTTGTGTTTTCCCTTTATCCAGGTCCATGTGATGTTATGAAGAGGTTAGATGAAAAACAAACATCAAGGTGAAGAAGCCTTTTTCAATGTGGTCCATGTGAAGAAGTCTTTTTCAAGGTGGTCCATGTGACCTTAATGTCAAAATTTCAAATTTATACATGCATATGAAGAAGTCTTTTATAATGAAATTAAATGTACCAATTCTCAAATGTCAAATTTTCAAATTTATACATGCATATGAAGAAGTCTTTTATAATGAAATTAAATGTACCAATTCTCAAATGTCAAATTTTCAAATTTATACATGCATATGAAGAAGCCTTTTTCAATGAAATTAAATGTACCAATTCTCAAATGTCAAATTTTCAAATTTATACATGCATGTGAAGAAGCCTTTTTCGATGAAATTAAATCCTTCGTGGCTTCTGTTAAGGCAACTTTCCGATAGTGACAATGGTTATGCCTTATAATAGACAATCTCTTGAGCACTCGAGCATTTTCCATCATAAATTTTGCAAACTCCACCTCGTAATCAAAAGCCATGAAATTGCTCACCCACATACTTCCTCCAAGCATGCATATTCAGGGTAGGGTTCTTCCAAATAACGTGCATTCTTAATATTCTTGTCATTGAGCTAAGGAGAGAAGCAAGAAGAACATTAAGAGTGTTAAATTATAAAACCTATGTATTATGAACTTATTTAAATCCTTCAATAAAAAATACGATGAAGTTGTTGATTGTGGTTAACATATGTGCTAGACTATTAGATAATGCTTGATGGTAATCAACTTATGTAATATTCTATTACATTGCACCCATGAGGGTCTTGTGCTCTTATTGCCGGTCCCAAGCTCAGATAAAGGAGTGGGATTGCATTAGGTTGGCAGTCAACATCAAACTTATGTCATAACTTCTATCATGAATTCGATTAAAATGATGTTGTCGTGCACATGCAAGAACCTAAAAGGAAAATTTTTATAGGAAAGATATAAGACTTTTTATCCTTGATAAAGTGGAATGGCAAAAAGGTTCATATTGCTTACTTAAATTGAATATTGGATAGTTAAATAACAACTTGTTCATGGGATGAGTTAATGTAGAGTGGGTCGCCGACTATTATATGGCCCAGATGGACCAAAAGAAGACCGGTCAGGGTCGGAAGCGATCATGACCGTTAGGATCGTAAAACGGTCGTATCTCGCAATTCGGGATGAGTTTCGGGGCGTATAATATATGATTTTGTGGTAGCTCGAGCTACTTTAGCTAACCAACCCAAATACTTCGGATTACCTATGCCAAAATTGTGAGATTCGACCAAATCAACGGTCATTAACTTCGTTTTATTTTAATTTTACTTTTTATAATAAGTTTTATTTCGATCATAACTTTTGATTCATAGGGTTTTAGAGTTTTTGCCCAACATGAAAAGGGCTTAGAATAATTAGTAGAACAACGTGGTTGGGCAGTTTGAAAACTTTCTATTTTTTGCCGAAAACCATGAGTTCTAGTAGGATTGGGTTATAGTAAGTCATGTTTTATTAGGTGTTTTAGTTTGAGTGGAAGTCTGAAACTTCTACCCATGGTTTGGTTTCTTATTTAAAGCATTGTAGTCAAGTTAATTTTCATTCAATCTATTATTACATATTTTCTTATATTTATTTCTTGTTTTCTCTTACTTTCCCTCGTGGATTCAAGGAAGTCCGGTTGAGGATTCCCGGAGGCCTCGTGGACTCAAGGTATTTATCCGATTAGGTAGACAATGATTGGCCTAATCTCGTCCTCCCTGCGTCATGAGTATAATTGAATATTGAGGATGCTGAGATGGATGAGTGGCAAGAGGAGAATGGTTAGACTTAAAAATAAATGCATTTGTGGGAGCTGTATACTAGCTTAAAATAGCATTAGTCCACGTTGAATGTGCTCTAGCTTAAAATAACGTCCGCCCAATCACCAACTTGGCAGTCTTATATAAAATGTGAATCTTGCTCTTTACCCTTTCTGTAAGGGCCAATTTGATTATTAATAAAAAGATACATAAAACGGTGTCTTAACAAGAATTGGTAGACACCTTCATTCGCCTAGAGGTTGATAGAGCGGATTAGGATAAGCTTAGATTAGTATCTTTTAGATATGTGTATGGCTATGGATACAGTTGTACGTACATACATATCCTTTAGCCTCATATAACATGTAGTAATGAGCAAGTATACATGAACTAATCTAAGCGTATCGAAACGTACTGTAATAGAGCTAAGGAAGAAAAATGTTTAGCTAAAAGTTTGATTCTATTTTATCAAGAAAGTCACTCATTATCAACTACATTACAATACTTTTGTTAAGTGGGTCAGCTCATATCTATTGCCTCAACTTTAAAGACGGAATTGAAAACTTGCAATTAACTTTCCCCGAAAGTAACTATAATGAAGGGCACCTGTTGTCGTGCCTTAGTGGTAGACTAATAAGAGTTTCAACATGAGGTCATGGGTTCAAGCATCCGTTGTTGATGATGCAGACATCAAGCCCTTTAGAGTATACTAGCGTAGGAGAGGAGTCATGTCCGTGTCTATACGATTTTATGATAGGCTTGGTTTGAGTCCAAATTCTTAGATCATGGTGAAAACCTTATACATGTGTAAGTTACTTGGAGAAGACCGTTGGATCGCGATGATGATGTGATCGGACCGTCAGTTCGTCATGGCCTACTTTCATCATGCCATCATCAGAGGCCATTGGGCATCTTAGATTTGAGCTTATTTAATACACTTTTACTTATTTGAGTTTTGGGTCAGTGTACGCACGCTTTTTGTACGAATGTCTTTTTTTAGAAATTTTGTTAATAGGGGTATTTTTATAATTATGCTAATTTTAAATTTTATAAGGGTGTTGCCCTAAACATTTCTGATTATGATATTGTTTATGAAAATTAAGAAGACCTTGTGGTGGCTCCTTCTCCTCTCATGTGTGGATCTCATCTTCCTCTATCTTCTCTTCTTTTCTTCTTCCTTCTCCCAAATCTTCTTCTAAAGGTATTCTCTATCTTCTATGTTTCTTCTAACTTCTCTTTCCATCTCATCTTCTTCCTACAACCTGAAAATTCTTAATCATCAACCATTTTCTCAGATTTTCATGATTCCCTAACCCAGAAATCCTTTGATTTCCTGGACTAGTGAATCCTACTAGTTGTTTGGATGAAATCATGAAAGATTGGGAGGTCCTATCCCTCATCGGATCCAATCCAAGCATGATTTGAACCTAGTATTGCGTGATTTGTGATGATGGCTCATCTATTGCATGTTTCCCTTATGATTTTTTTATTTATGATGATGAAAGGTGGATGTTTACTTGATTTGTTTACTTTATTCTGTCGATTCTACATATTTTCTGCTGCATGCATGTTAGATTAGTCCGTCCTATATCAAATTTGGTATCAGGGCTTAGGATCCTTGCATGGTTTAGTCCAGATCGAGTTATCAACCTAAGGTTTTGTCTTCCTTTTTTAGAGTTTCACTTTAGCTCAGTTTAGAAAAAAATTCAGATTTAGAAAGTTTTCAAAAATAGAAACTTTTCATTTTTAAAAAAGTTTTTAGATATAGGTCGTAGTATCCAAATTTAGTGTTTTCCAAACTTAGAAAGTCTAATTTTTGAAATTTGTTACTTTTATAAAAAAAAAATCGTTTTGGAAAGTTTCCAAATTTAGGATTAGAAAATTTTGGTTTGATGAGTCTAAGGTTAAGAAGTGTGCCAGTTCATGCATCATAATAGGAATAAGATCATAGCATTTATATTGTGAGTCGTTTTTTCCGTAGAGTCAAGTTTAGAAAAACTTGGATCAAGTCTTTCTGTGTATGCCCATAAGAACCGAAAAAGGTTTCAAACTTCATCCTATTATGAGCAACGAGTAGTTATCTGAGCAACTTGCTCAACTAATCCAAAGGTTAACCACTATGGAAGAGGCAAACAAGAATGTTGTCACTCAATTAACCGCTATGGAAATAGTAAACAAGAATACCTTCGCTCATTTAGGCACCCAAGTTACGACCACCATGAATGGACTAGAGTGGATAGAAGCATCTCAAAAGGAAACCCCCGACAATGGGGGCGATGAACAATCCCAAGTGGGAGGAGCCATTGAGGAACGTGCCCCTATGTGTGGAGGTGGAGGTTGTGGAGTTAGAGGTTGTAGTGGGACGCGAGACCCGCAACCCACATTTGAGTATCAAAACCGCTACTATCCTAATGATCACGTGTAGAGGAGCGTGAAAGTAGAGACCCCAAGTTTTGATGGGCGTCTTGACCCCAAGGCATTCCTTGACTAGTTAGCTGACATGGATCACTACTTTGAGTGGTATGATATGTCAGATAATCGGCAAGTGTGTTTTGCCAAGTTAAAATTGGTAGATCAAGGCAAGTCATGTTGGGCGGATTTGGAGCGACGAATTGAGCGAAGAGATGAGGCCTTGATCTCACAATGGAATGAGATAAAAGAGAGTTTGAAAGAAAAATATCTTCCCATCTCTTACTGTCAAAAGCCTTTGGCTTAGGAAAGAGTTGTCCCACCTTCTCGTCCAGAAAGAGAGCCCATATGGTCATCGTCTTGTAAAGTTGTTCAACACGTCATTAAGGAAATCTAGACTTCTAAATAATTTAAGGAGTATTTAATACCAATCATATTTCCCTAAGAGCGAGATAATTCCTTGGTGAATGGCCAATTGGAAGAGCCTAAACAGGTCGTTTATGAAGAGGTTGAGTACGTGCTTGAAATTGATAGTGATGAAGAAGAAGAAATTGAGGCATGTCTCACCAATGTTGGGTATGAAGGAGTGTGTGCTAGTGATGAAAAGTTCGAAGAGATTGAGACCACACCACTTCTAGATGTCATGTGTGACTTAATTGATGAAGAGTCACAATCTACGTCTCTTACCATGGAGAACACAAATGAATTTAAAAAAGAGACTAGAGGGGATATCATGGTAGACACCCACATGGCTTGTGATATTCCACTACATGGTTTATGGGATGAATTTTCACCCAAGTGGGATACTCAACACGCAATCGATTTTGTCTCTGGGTCAGTTCTGTCAAGCTTTCCCCCATTCCAATTGAACCCCGCAGAACATACAGAAATGCAGAATCAATTCGATAAACTTCTTAGGGAAGAATTCACTCAGAAAGGTTTGAGTTGGAGTTTTATTCTATGCGTCGTGCCTACCCTTTGCACTTCCAAGAACAATGGCACGTGGCGCACATGTTGGCTCATTTTAATCGTCCATAAAGTTGCGGTCAAGAGTTACTTCACCTTATGGCGTATTCACGTCATGGTAGATGTGATGGTCAAAGCTCATATCCCGTGTCTTGATGTGATATTGAGCATAATGACCAACACCAAGATCTTCGCAAGACTTGGTATTAAAAGTGTGTGTTATCAGGTATTGGGGTACCTGAACATCATCCTTGTTTATAATATTTATAATGAGAAATATCTCTATCATTTAGAGCAGATCCGTGGTATACAAAAGAATGAGAAATTATGTGCCACCCACGAGAAGTATTCGTTTGTTAGAGTTTTCCTAGTTCTAGATCATAGGGTTGTTTATTTTTATAGGGTTGTTTATTTCTATAGGGTTGTTTATTTTGAATTCATCACATCACTAGAGTGTCCTTTAGTTTTATTTATATCTGTCTCACGTAGGTCGTCAGAGTCAGTTGATGCATTTGCCTGTCACATTCATGATTTGCATTCATACATTAGAAAGCGGATAAATGTAAGCAGTGAGAGTTACAAACATTCAACAAACTTACATCGTAAGGTACAAAAATTCCATGAGGGAGATTATGTAATGGTATAGAGAAGGACAGAGCAGTTTCCTCAGGGTACCATCAGAAAATTACAAGCCCGCAGTGCTGAACCATTCAAAGTATTGTGGAAAATTGGGTCCAATGCGTACCGAATAGGCCTTCCACATGACATGGGGATTAATCCAACAATCAATGTGGAATATCTAGTCCTTTGTCTGAATCCTTCCATAGACCATTCTCCCCATTCATGGCCATATTCTGAGTTTTCTTCCCAGCCCACTCCACCAATCCTAACCTTAGGGGGCGTTTGGCAAATCTATTAATAAGAGCTTATTTGCTTATTCTAAAAAAATAAGCTCTTATTATGAAAATAGACCATTTGGTAAAGCTTTCATTTTAGAGCTTATTTTTTAGAAACTAGCAAAAAAAGCTCTTAAATAATAAGTAATATGGAGGTCACTTTTTCTTTAAGAGCTTATTTCGCTTAAGTGGGTAAACATTTTTAATTAATTTTTGGACAAGTTTGTTGTTGAGCTCTTAAATGTGCATATTCTAACCCTAATTCATCACTCATTATGCAATGTTTTCATGATTTAAAGACTAATTGAATGCATGTTTTGTGATTGCAGGAATGAGAGTGGACTTCACCCAATAGGAGACCAAAAGGATCTATTTAGAGTCTTGGATGAAGACCCAAGGTGGGCCGAAGGAAGAAGGAAGTAGAGAGAGAAGAAACGAAGAAGGAGATGAAGAAGCAATGGCCAAGACCGGTCGAGACCGGTCGGTCAGGAGGGCCACGACCGGTCTAGACTGGTCGGCCAGCTCCCCTACCTTGCTGGACCAAAGAAACAATAGGGCCGACCGGTCGTGACCGGTTGGCCATAGCATGCCTTCTGCCAGAAGCTCGCTGGACTGATGGGATTAACAGCCCGACCGGTCGTACCGGTCGGCCAACAGGTCTGATAGCCCCTTGAGCTTGCTGAACTGATTCCTAGATGAGTCCAACCGGTCGTGACTGGTCGGCCAAGCCACTCAAACCGGTCGTGCGACCGGTCGACCATGTGTAAAACAGAAAACTTTCCTATTCTGTTCCGGATTTCTCTGCGCACTGCATAAGCTTACGCAATTTTCGGAAGATTCTGATGCTGCGGAACCTCCCCACTATAAAAGGACACCTAGGGATCGTTCTTAGGATATCTTAGAAGGGTTTGAGCAAGGTGGGAGGCGGCGGAAGTGGATTTCAGAGTTCCACAACTCCTCCTAGTTTGCTTTCTCGTTTTTATGTTTTCTTAGCTGTTTCATGTTTCCTTGGATCATGAACGGCTAAACCTCTTAGCTAGGGCTAAGAGGTGAAGCTTGTAGTGATTATAAGATGTTTCAATTCGCTTAAGTTGGTTTTAAAGTTGGATTTCATGTTTAAGAACAATGGTTTGAAGTTTAATTAAAGTACTAAAGTAGTTTTTCTTAGTCTTATGATGACTCATGGATGTTTGGGAGAATTAATTGAGTTCTTAATTGTTGTGCTAGTCTAGACCTGTATGATCCGAGGAATTGGAGTACGCTCTAGTACTATGATCTTCATGTGGTAACTTCCTACCAAAGTTCTACTTTTCTTGATTTCTGTAGTATGTATGGGACTGTGTATGTGATTTGAATCAAGTTCAAATCATAATCTAGCTTTGTCTTGTGACAGGACTTAATGATGGTTATGATTGAGGACTTAGTCGATTGGAATTGGGACTGACCTATGCAATTGAGCATGCTCATCCTATCTTGCATTGAGTGAATCATATACATTGTTCATACATATGGCAGATTGTTGGTTTAACTGTTCTATCATCAAACTAGATAGATCTTAATTTCGATTCTAGTTGAGAAAGAATGAGACCACAGCAGATTGAGCATCAAGGATTGCTACAAGTGGATCCTTAAACCCCTAGTGCCTTGTATTAGTTGATTACTTCAGTTTAAGTTCAAAATTACTATTCACATCAATCTCCTTAAAAACTTAATTGTTAGCTTCTCAGTAGAAACTATTGTAAGTGTTTTGTGAATTCCTACATAAGTCCCTGTGGATCGACCTCAGTCTTACCGAGTTTATTACTACATCGCAACCCTACACTTGGGGAAGCGAACATTTGTCCTTAAACTTTTTAAGTAATTCCCATCTTGCCCTCTTCTCTTCTTTAGAATATCTCTAAGGTGGGCCCAGATGATGAACAACCCATATTGAAGGTGGGTTTCCACATCAAGGTGGGCCCACATAATGCATGGTCACATCAAAGGTGGGACCTACATGATGAATGGAGGACATTGAAGGTGAGATCACATGATGGAAGGTTGACATCAAAAGGTAGATCCACATGATGAACAACCCATATTAAAGGTTGGGCCCCACATGATTGACGGTGAACACCAAAGGTGGGTCCCACCTGATGGATGACCCACATTAAAATGTGGCCCCACATGATGGATGGACAATCCACATCAAGTGGGCCCCATATGATGGACAGTTCATAGCAAAGGTGGGACCCACATGATGGATGGTGGACATTGAATGTGGGACCACATGATGGAAGATTGACATTAAATGTGAGACCACATGATGAATGACCCATATTGAAGGTTGGACCCCACATGATGGATGGTCCATAGCAAAGGCGAGACCTTACATGATGGATGGTGGACATTAAAGGTGGGTCCCACATGATGGACCATCCACATCAAGTGGGCCCCACATGATAGATGGTCCACATCAAGTGGGCCCCACATGATAGATGGTCCACAACAAAGGTGGGACCCACATGATGGATGGTCCACATCAAAGGTAGGATCCAAGTGATGGATGGTGGATATTCAATGTGGGACCACATGATGGAAGGTTGACATTAAAGGTGGGCCTACATGATGAATGACCCATATTGAAGGTTGGACCCCACATGATGGACAATCCACAGCCAAGGTGAGGCGTACATGATGGATGGTGGACATCAAATGGGTCCCACATGATAGACTACCTACTTGGTGTGGGCCCCACATGATAGTGGTCCACAACAAAGGTAGGACCCACATGATGGATGGTGGACATCAAAGATGGGCCTCATAATGAATGACTCATATTGAAGTGGGGCCCCACATCAAGGTGGGCCCACATAATGAAAGGTTCACATCAAAGGTAGGCCCCACATGATAGATGGCCCACATCAAAGTGTGGCCCAACATGACGGAACATGCACATCAAGTGGGTCCCATTTAAATGGCATTCCACGTCAAAGGTGGGATCCACATGATGGATGATGGTCATTGAAGGTGGGCCCACATGATGGTCAGTTGATATAAAAGGTGCACCTCACACGATGAATGGTATATCAAAAATGGGCCCCACATGATGCACAATACACTTCAAAGGTAGGACCCACACTATGGACACATCAAATGTGGAGTCCACGTGATGGTGATGGGTAGTGGACATTGAGGGGCGCCACATAAAGGACAATTAGCAATGATGTTGGGCCCCACATGATGGACGGTCCACCCAAACAATCATTTGGATTGCTCTTATATTTAAGTTATTGTAATCTTTAAAAATGACGTCAACTACCCTTAAAAAAAGCTCTTATTTGAAAGTTTTATCAAACGTGCTTATTTTAAATAAGAGCTTTTTTTTGGAGATTTTACCAAACGGGCTTATTTATGACAAGTGCTAGAAGAAAAAGAGCTTATTGAAGTAACTCTTATTCAAAAAGCTTTTATTGAATTAGAGTAGAGATGCTAAATGCCCCCTTAGTTGAGCAAAAAGAAGAAATTGAAGGGATTGTAGATGAAGAAATCACGTATCCACTGAAGATGGAGGCTTCCAACAATACCTTGTTAAATGGAAGAACAAGTCATCATCGGATTGTACATGGCTTACAAAAGTAAAGTAACAGAGACTTGGTCCAGATTTATTAGAAAGGCACCAGAGCTTTATCTCACCGGAGTCGAGCTTTTCTCAGACGAGGAGAATGATGCGGACGTCAAGCCCTTCAGAGTGTACCAGTGTAGGAAACAAGTCATGCCCGTGTCCATATGGTTTGATGATAGGCCTAGATCGAGTCCAAGTTCCTAAATCGTGGTGAAGACTTTACACGTGTAAGTTGCTTCGAGGAGATGATTGAACCGTTGGATCACGATGATGATGTGATCGGACCGCTGGTTCGTCATGGCCTACTTTCATCTGTTTAAAGGACGTGATAAGGATCACAAAGATACAAAGATTGAGTATATCTTTAAAAAAAAAAAAAAAAAAGGAAATATAGTTGATTGGTGAATGTATTAATCTGTTATGTTTTCCTCTATCGATCTGCATTGCAATTCAAGAATGTTCTTATTTGAAAGACTGCACAGTTCAAAAGTATTCATCTTTTCTTGAAGGGACGACCAGATCCTATATGACATCATTTGGGTTTCTTCAGTCATATTCGTGGACATGTTGACACAAGAGGACCATAGATTGGGAGCTCTGACACAAAGGCCCTTCACCTTCCCATCAGCCTGCATAACCATGTCAGTGAGATTTGGACCATCGATGTCTAGGCCCACCTTCTTGGGCTCATCCAGCCACAGATATAAATACTTAAGATTCCGTGCATGGATGGTGAGATCTTCCCTAACAGTGCAATACATTAAATCCAACCTCTCTAAGTGTACACATCTCGAGATGGCATCGCAGATGTGATGGCCTGTAAGCTCTACATTCACAAGCGTTAAGGCCCTTAGATTTCTACAACCATTGAAGAAGGATTTGGGCCCCAACGGGAAGAAGTGCAGTTGCAAGAATCTCAAGGAATTGCAGTTGAGAATGCTACAAGGCACCTTGCCTTCTTCATCGTTACCCTTGAACACAAACCTTTCGATCCCACCACGGGTCAGAATCTCGGTCCACCGTTCATAGCTCAATACCAATCTTTCCATCACACCACGGGTGATCAGATTATTGCCCCGACAGTTGAATCTCGGCCGCGGACAACACTTAATCTGGCAGTCCCGAATCGATCCTTGACAGCGTCCAAGGATGCTGTCGACAATGCCGATCCATCTATTCACATTTTCAATCCACTGAGAGTCAGATGAGGCTGTGGTTGAACGGCAGTTCATCGAATGGAGATCGATGCTGAGGTAAGTGATGGAGCCCCACCATGTATGTGCCCATCTTCGAGATAGGATGCTTGTTCTGATAGCTTCTTGGAGAGGTAGATAGGAGATTATAGAGGAGAGAATGTCGTTTGGCAAAGAGCTGAGAATATCTCTTTCTTCGTCTTTGAATTTCATCTTCTTCTCCATTCTCTTCGTAAGGGTTTTCAAGAATAATACGATTCTTTGAGGAGAATTTTGCTACACCCACGGCTTGAGTACGCTGCGTACGCCGGACGGGGATTAGCTACTGACATGTTGAGTAGCCATCCGGCTACTGAAGTGACGTCACCAACTTCTGTGGGGCCCACCATGATGTATGTGTTGTATCCACACCGTCCATTCATTTGGAGAGATCATTTTAGGGCATGATCTAAAGAATGAGACAGATCCAAAGCTCAAGTGGACCCCACCAAAGAAAACTGTGGGGACAGTGACACGACCGTTGAAACCTTCCTAGGGCCCACCATGATGTTTATTTGAGTTCCAACCTGTTCAAAAGTTCACACAGACATTGAAGAAGGGAAAACACAAATATCAGCTTGATAGAAAACTTATGTGTCCCCAAGAAGATTTTAATGGTAGGAGATCAAGCCCCACTGTTTTCTTTGGTGGGGTCCACTTGAGCGTTGGATCTGACTAATTCTTTACCTCATGTCCTAAAATAAACTCTCCAAATGTATGGATGGTGTGGATACAACACATACATCATAGTGGGGCCCACAGAAATTGGTGACGTCACTTCAGTAGCTAGATCGCTACTCAACCTGTCAGTAGCAAATCCGCGTCCGCGTACGCCGCAATCCCAGCCGTCAGTGGGATCCGAATCTCCAGGGGCATAGAAGGCGGAGAGGGCGAGTCTCTCTCCTCTCCCCTCTCGCTCCTCCAAGAATCTATCCAACCTGGCAAGGATTGGAAGTCGGTTTTGTGCGGACTATGGGATCAGGTGAGTTATGTTTGTGAGAAATCCACCCGGTTCATTCATTTTGTGAGTTCATTTTAGGAAGTGAGATAAAAAATGAGATGCATCCGTGAACCAACTGGGCTGCACTAAAGGTAAAGGTGGATAGGGAAGGAACTGATTGTGTTGTGAGTATTTTATCCACTCCGTCCATCCATTTTCCCATGTAATTTTAGGGCTTGATATTATAAATGAACCATATCTGAAGCTCAAGGGGATCACACCACAGTAAATAAAGTGGATTGAACATTTACCATTGAAAAATTCTTAAGGGCCACAAAAGCTCGGTATCGAGCTGATATTTTGTTTTTTGTTTTTTTACCTTTGTCCATATCTGTGTGATATTATGAACAGGTATAATGACAAATAAACACCGGCCTTAGGAAAGTTTCAACGGTGGAAATTTTCCGTGTTGGAGCACACTTGATCTATCATGTATTTCAATTTTTGACTCAACTGTCCAGCAATATAGAAGTACAATATAGATAGTTAAGAAAAAAAATAAAAATAAATTAGGTAACCATTCATATTCAAGCTATAAAAATATTGTATTGTGCGGTATTCCAATCAAGATATTTTTTTTGTGTGGCCATCCATGGTGAGGCCCTTCTCATCTATGGTTTGGATCACTGAACAATGGGCCCATTTGAACAAGTTGCGATGGCCCATTTGAAAAACGCTGCAGCTTACGGAGGCCTCCAAAAGCCTTTGGCACGGAGTTGCGATGGAAGCTTATGTGGGGTCCACCATGATGTTTGTGAGAGATCCACCCCATCTCTGTTTTGTGATCTCATTTTAGAACGTGTGAAAAAAAATGAGTGTGATCCAAGACTTGAGTGGGCCAAAAACATGAGGATTGAACGTCCATAATTGAAATATTTGTGGGGCCGTGGAAGTTTTGAATCAGGCTAATATTTGTGTTTTCAGTTAATCACAGTAGGAATGACATTATGAACGGTATGAAGGCATATAAACATCAAAGAGGACCCAGGGATATTTCAACAGTAGAAATTTCCCTAACTACCTTTACTTTTAGTGCGGCCCACTAGGTTCACGGATGGAGCCCGTTTTTTGTCTCACGTCTTAAAATGAGCTCACAAAATGGATGGACGGGGTGGATTTCTCACAAACTACATCCAAGTATACAGTGGTCGGTGCTGGAAAGTGGGCCCACTATAATGTATGTGTCTTATCCACTCCATTCATCCATTTTTCCAAATAATTTTACTGAATGAGCCAAAAAAATGAAGCAGATCTAGATCTCAAGTGGACCACACCACAGGAAACAGTGGTGATTGAATGTGCACCATTAAAAACTTCCTATGGTCCACTACAGTTTATTTGCTATCTAACCTGTTGATTAGGTCACACATACCTAGATGAAGGGAAAACACAAATATCAGCTTGCTCCTCCAAATCTTTCGTAGCCCCTAAGAAATTTTTTAATGGTAAGCATTCTTTGGCCAGTTTTACACTTGAAGATTTGATCTGCCTAATTCGTATGGCATACAGAGTTCTCCAAACACCAACAAGCACGCAGGTCGCGACCTTGGTCGGGAGCGGATTGCCTGTGGCCCGGGCACAGAGATGTCATTGTGCCTGGGGCTGTGTGGAGTTCACAGAGATGACCTTCATAGATCCAATCTGTCCATCTGTTTTGAAGTACCACAATAGAAAAGGAAACTAAAAATCAGGAAGATTCAAAACTAAGGTGGGCCACACCAAAATAGTGGGAACAGCAACGTCAACCATTGAAGACATACTGAAACTGATCATGATGGTTATATTCCATCAAACCGTTCATAGAATTATTACCACTCAAATAAAATGTAGAAACAAATATCACCCCGATACAAAAATTCTGTCACCGCCCGGCGTTCAATCCCCACTGTTTCGTGTGGTATGGCACACATGAGTCTTTTATCAGCCTGATTTTTAGAACACTGTCCTATTGTGGTCTTTCAAAACAGATGAACGGAGTGGATTTATCACTGACATCTCTATGAGCCGCAAACAGTTTCGGTCAGCGTCACAGACTCACAGACAATCCGCTCCCGTTTTGGTCGGCGGGAGATTGCGAGAAAAATTTTGCTACACGCATGCGTTAGCTGCACTAGCTACGCTGGGTGTAGCAATGACCCCACCATGATGTATGTGTTGTATCCACGCCGTCCATCAATTTGGTGAGATTCTTTTAGGGTACGATACAAAAAATAGGCAGATCCGAAGCTCAAGTAGCCTCAAGAAGGATTTAATGGTTAGCGTTCAATTCCTACTATTTTCTTTGTTAGGTCCACTTGAGCTTTGGATCTACCTCATTTTTTGTGTCATGTCCTAAAATGATCTCTCCAAATGGATGGACGATTTGGATACATAACATACATAATGGTGAGGTCATTGCTACACCCCGTGTAGCTAGTGTAGCTGGACGAGTGGGTGTGGCAAAAAAAATTTCTCGCGGATTGCGTACTCTTTTTTTTTTTTTTTTTTTTTCTGTTTCTGTTTTCGTTTTTTTTCCGTACTGAGTAAACTCTGTGGGGCCCACAATGATTTATGTACTCTATCCACTCTGTTCATCTATTTTACCGGATAATTTTAGGGCTCGAGCCCAAAAATTAAGCATAATCCAAATTTCAAGTGGACCACACTACAGGAAACAATGTGAACTGAACTTCTACCATTGGAAAATTCTTGGAAGCCATGGAAGTTTTAGATCAAGATGATATTTGTGTTTTCCCTTCATCCATATTTGTGTGATCCTATGAACAGATTGGATGATAAATAAATATCACTATCGGACCTAGTAAGGTTAAAATCATTATTCCCACTATTTCGGTCCACTTGAGCTTTTGATATGCTTCGATTTTGGGCTCAACACCTAAAATGAGCTGGAGAAACAGATGGATGGGTAGTTTTCGAATCACGAGAAAAAATAAAATAAAATAATTCTAAAGAAATTATAAGATAATTGATTGAATGATAAAAATGGAATTACAATACATATAAATAATTTCTTAAGCCCTAAGTAGAGTATTAACCCCAACTAGAACTAAAACTCCTGGTTACGTCCGAGTTTGACAAGTCTCAGTTTTGAGACACCATGACAGCACCTCCGGGTGCGGGCCAGGTTGGGTTGGGTACGGGAAAAAAAAAAAAAAAAAAAAAAAAAAGCTTAAAAAAACCACAAAAAAAAACTCCAACTAAAACTCTTAAAAATCTCAACTTACTATTTATAGAAGTCTCTCAATCTTACTAGAACTCATGGTTTTCAGCAAAAAAATAGAAAGTTTTCAAATCAGTGCAACTATGTTGTTCTACTAAATTTTCTAAGCCCTTTCTATGTTAAGTATTGATCAAAAGATATGATCAAAATAAAACTTACTATAAATAGTAAAATCAAACTAAAACTAGGTAAATGACTGTCAATCTAGTTGAATCTTGCAAATCCGGCATGGGTAACCCGGCATAGCTAGGTTAGTTGGCTAAAGTAGCTGGAGCTACCCCAAAATCATATATTATATGCCCCGTAACTCATCTTGGATTGCGAGATCACTTCCAACCCTGACCGATCTTCCTTTGATCAATCTGAGCCATGAAATAGTCGGCAACCTATTCTACATTAGGGCCACAATTAGTTTATTGCTGGGGCCATGGTGTTTATACGCCATCCAATCCATTTATCCGATGTGCTTCATGAGGATGGAGTTTAATATCTTAAAATATCAATATTGTAAAAGCTCAGGTGGGCCACACCACGTGAATTAGATTTTTTTTTAGGCATATTTTTTTGTGTGGTGGCCCACTTGAGGATTGAATTGGGCTGATTTTTTTTTTTTTTATTGTTCAGGAGTAATGCAATTGGTGGATGGGATGGATTCTATGCAAATCAAGCGGTTTCCTTACGTTAGGTAGCTCCTTGGGTGCCTATTACATGATTTTTTTTTTCTACACGCGCGCTCACACCCCCATACACCCATGCACTCATACCACAAGCTTTTTTATACATGTTATACCCTATTTTTTACTGTTCTTAGAAGAACCAGTTAAGAGAGGACACATGTTACTACATAAGAAGTATGCAACACCTATACAATCAATAGAGATATTTGGTTTAATGAAGTACAACTAGCATCGATTGAGTGAAGCCACGTCATCCAAAGGTGTGGTGCGTGACCGAGTGGCACGTGGCCAAATGGGAAAGGACACATGGCAAGTAAGAAAGGATCTAAAGGGCCAGATCGCACATAAATGATTATTGTAACCATCAAAACATGAAGAAATAAAACCTATAAATAACAAAGGACTTCAACGGAGTAAATTGAGTTTAATATTAAACAAATCAAGCCAATTCTATCTTTTAATTATCCTTTATGTTTCTTAGCATAACCAATTCCTTAGCATAATCAATATCTAAATCTTACTTTAAGAGTAGCTGTAATCCAAGTCTACGCTCATATACTGAACTTAGTTCTATTTCAATGATAAGCAAGTTCTTCGTTAAGAGATGTGCTCTATAGTTGTTCCTTGTGGCGACTGTAAGTATTTCCTTTCTATTTGTCTTTGTGTTTGAAAGTCCTTTCACACGGGAGGAAAAGGTGTGACCCATCTCCGGAGGACAAACCCTATCCATTGATAATAGCTTAATTATCTTAAACAACATTTTGCGAGTAGCTGAATAAGCAGCCGATCTTCTCAGTCTTGGTCATATATGGTCGAGTTCAACGTATCTACCTATCTTAGTGCTTCTTAGTGCTTAGAGTCAAAGTTGTTCGGCTGTAATTGAGCCACACAATAGGTTCTGGCACATCCATGACCCCTCACACGTGGCCAAATTTAAAACCAAGAGGTAACATTTTCGACATGCCTAGTGGGACCCTTAAAAGTCTACCTAGTTGTCACAAGTATTTGCTGCAAAACTTTGGTATGATGCTAACCTAGAACAAGGAACTAATGGATCACGAGCATGTATAAGAATTAACAGATCATGAGCATAAATATTAGGAGTACTTGAACTTCTGGGCTTGAGCCCATAACACCGTCTACACTAGGAGAGCAAATTAGGTGAGACCCCGGCCTCACGCAAGACGGTGCAGCGCTTATCGTGAATTACCATGGAGCCCACCTTGATGTATGTATCCTTTATCCACACTGTCCTTACATTTTTTCAGATCATTTTAGGGTATGATGACAAACATGAAGAAGATCTAATCATTCAGTGGACCATACAGCCATTAATGGGACTCAAAAGTTTTGGATCAAGCTGATATTTGCATTTTCCCTTCATTAAGGCTTATGTGACCTTATCAACAGATTAGATAGTAAAGAGACACTACGGAAACATTAATTTTTGCCCTAAGAGGTTTTTAATGGTAGGATGGTCAACCCCCACTGTTTCATCTGGTATGGTCCACCTGATGGTTGGATCTGATTCATTTTCGGGATAATGCCCTATAATGATATGGAAAAACGGATGAACGGCATGGATACATAATACGTACATCAAGGTGGGCTCCACTGTAACCCCTCTGTAAGGGCCGCACTGTCTTGCGTGAGGCCGGAGTCTCACCTAATCCGCTCTCCTACACTACCTCCGATCAAGGAAGCGCAGGTGCAAACAACGCCTGTTAAATTTAAAAGCATAAGTAATAAAGAAAAAGAAAAATCCACTAAGCTGTCGCGTGCATCTACCTGGGAAATGTGCTGATGAGCCGTCCAACTTGTTAATTAGGTGAAATCCATTAGCATGAATAGACATCCAAAAAATCAGCCTGAAATAGGTGGGCCACGTTGCATGAATCTGGGGGCTTTGAGGAGTGATTTTTTTTTTTTTTTTTTTTTTTTGGTCCAAGGGTATGGCCCACATGAGATCAAGACCTATAAGATTTTGTTCATATAGTGAACATGAAGTGGAAATTAGTAGGGTGAAAAAACACAACATAGTCTACATTAGACCATAGTACTCGGCTGTCACGTGGGGGCATACCTAATGACGTCAGCTCACAAAACAAGCCGATTGTCCCTCTCAAGAATGGACTGTGTGCTACCCAACCCCACTTTTACCGTGTGGAATTTCTCTACGCCTCACCATGATCTATCTGTTAGATCCATACTGTCAATCAATTTTTTCAGATTATTCTAAAACATTAGACAAAAAATGAGGCACATCCAAAGCTCAAGTGGTCCACACAACAAAAAGCATGGGATTGAACTAGTAACATTGAAACCTTCCTACGGTCCATATGAGGTTTATTTGCCATCTAACCTCTTTATAAGGTCACTCAGACCTTGATTAAGGGAAAACACACTCATCATCTTGATCAGAGTCGTCTGTGGCCCCAAGAACTTTTCAATGGTAGGCGTTCAATTCCCACTTTTTCCTGTTGTGTGGCCCACTTGAGCCTTGGATTTGACTAGTTTTCGACCTCATGACTAAAAGATATAAATAAAAAAAATGGATGGAGAGTGTGGATCTAATAAATACATCATTGTGGCCCCTAAGGAAGCTCCATATTTCAACCGTTTCCGATTTTCTTCTCTCTAACCAAGCAGCGGAATTTCTTGATGTGAGAAATTTATGTGGACCCTGATGATTTATTTCCGAGATCCACACCATTCATATATTTTTTTCAGATCTTTCTAGATTATAAGCCTGAAACAAGGCAGATCCCAAGCTCAAGTGGAACACATAATAAGAAACAATAGAATTGATGTTACCGTTGAAAACTTCTTAGGGCCACATATGGCTTTGATCAAGTAGATATTTATGTTGTACCTTCAACCAGGTATGGGTGGCCTTATGAACAGGTTAGATGTCAGATAGCCTCACACTTGGCCCTAGGAAGGTTTCAACCACAGTTTGTGTAATCCCCATTGCTTTCTTTGGTGTGGTCCACTTGAGCTTTGTATGTATCTGATTTTTGGAATCTTGATCTCAACCTATTTGGAAAAATTGATGGACGGTGTGGATGTAACACAAAGGTCATGGTGAGGGGCAGTGAAGTTTCACACGTTAAAAATTGTGCTACGTAGCACGCAATGTACTTGGGAGGAGAGAAATTCGGGGTATTTTGTGAAGGGAGCGGATTGCCTGGGACTAGGCCTGCACACGGGTCAGGTTGGGCCTAATCTTGGACCCAACATAAACATATTTTAAAAGTTCGGGTTTCTGTTCGGTTTGTGATTGGGTTGGGATGACCCAACCCTAACCCTACCCTACTTGCAAAAGGGTCAACCCTAACCCTACCCGACCCTATATGTTGAACCGGGTCAGGTCGGGTCGAGTTAGGACTAAGTTCTGCCTATTTGCATTCTTTTTAACTATGTATATTAAAAAAAATGTTTAACTTATTTCTAATAGTATTAAATAGTATTCTCTCTACACAATATCACTAATAATTGTCTATTTAACTTCAAAACATATTATAAATTTTAGATAGAAGATTTATCTGCCTTGTCCTTTTCGTTTTTTTTTCTTCGTTGTCTTTCTCCACATCAAAGTTTCAATTTCCGAGGTGGTTCGGGTATACACGGGTCGGGTTGGTCAGGTGTGGCGTGTACCATAAACCATACCTAAATTTAAACGGTCTAGCCGCATTCACCCGGGACCAGACCATTTTCTCTACCAGGTCGAGATGGATCGGGTTTCTGCTGGGTCGGATCGAGCGGGTCGGGCGGGTTAACCCGGCATATGTGCAGCCCTACCTGTGAGCCCAGGCACAGAGGTATCTCTGTGCCCTTCGCCGTGTGGGGTCCACACAGATATCTGTGTCAAATTCACTGTGTCCATCTGTTTTTAAAGGAAAAAACAGGACATGATTCAAAACATTAGGTAGATTCAAAACTCAGGTGGGCCACACCAACAAAACAATGGGAACACCATTGAAACCTTCCTAGAGCTAACCATGATATTTATATGCCATCCAAACCGTTCATAGAATTATTAACACTCAGATAAATTGTAGGAAAAAATATCACCCCGATGCAAAACTTCTGTCACAATTAAGTGTTCAATAATCATTATTTCATGTGGTATGGCCCACCTGAGTTTTAGATCTCCATGATTTTTAGAATCCTGTCCTAAAATGGTCTTAAAAAATAGATGGACGGTGTGGATTTGTCACAGACATCTCTATGGGCCCCACAAAGCTTTGGGCACAGAGATATCTTTGTGCTCGGTGTCACAGGCAATCTGCTCCCTTTTATGAACTGGAGATATTGAAAATGACGTGGGCGAATGAGAATCGTTGGCACTGGAATTGAATGTGCTTTCAACATAGACAATCCGCAATCTAGTTTATATATACTAGCATCATGCTGGGATCAACATGTTTTGGAGGACGCGGCTTCCTTGCCAATTGGCGAGAAGTTCCTGCGCTGGGATGTTAGGTGGGGTCCACCATGATGTTTATGAGAAATCCATCTCGTCCATCTTTTTTTTTTATCTCATTTTAGGACATGCAACGAAAAAATGAGGTAGATCCACAACTCAAGTGGACCACACAAGAGGAAACAGTGGGAATTCAGTGACTACCATTGAAACATTTGTATGGCCACAAAAGTTTCACATCAATGCTAGGTTTTTTGTGTTTTCACTCCATCCCAATGGAATGAACTTATAAATGGTTTGGATGGTATATAAACATCAAGGTGGAGCCCAAGTAGATTTCAACTGTAAGAAACTCTTTCCATAGTTTTCCCTCTGGTGTGGCCCATTTGAGTTGTAGTTCCGCCTTATTTTTAGTTGCATGGACTAAAATGAGACCACAAAATAGATGGACAAGGTGGATTTCTCAAAAACTTCACCATGGACCCCCTTAGCATCCCGGTGCAGTAACTTCCTATTGAAGGCTTTTCAATTTTTTTATTCGTTAAATGTAGAGGTGGCAATGGGTCAGGTTGGGTCCGGTTCAGGTCGAGTCAAGTTCGGGTCGAGTCATTTCCACCTCAACCTTAACACGACCCAAGTTGAATTCGGGTTGGATTTTCCCAACACTTACACAACCCAAATTAAACCGAGTCAAGTCGGGTTGACCCACATTTTAATAATCAACTAACTAATTTGTAGATTAAACCAAAATCATATCTTATTTCAAGCCCCAATTTGAATCAAAATACTAAGCATTCCCAAGAAAGACTTACCTAATAGAGGAATTTTACTAAATCAATTCACAACTAGACTCAAATCTTCAACCGCCAATGCCAGCCCAACATTGCTCATAAATTTGACATGAATAGTAATAGATTAGACCTGACACGGTAAATTTTGTTGAGTCGACTCATCACAAGTTACAACTAGTTTAAACCATATTAAACTTCAAGAGCAAGGATATATGATCATGATCAATCCTAAATAGCTAAACTAAATCAAACATTTATTGGATCATGAACAACTTCTATCAACTAATATGAACTAGGTATAGAACGAGTTCGACCCGGTTTACCACTCGGTAGTGAATCGGGTCAATCATAGATGTAATAGAAAGATAAAATGGTTGATTATCTTACATATACCTCAACAGTAAGAACTTTATCAATACAGCCCAGCAATAACTTCAGCAACGCAACGCCGCCAGAAAAGAAGACCTGACCTCCAATGGTGAAACATCAACTGTCGGTTTTCCTTTAATCTGACAGCTATGGCACTACATGAAAAAGTGCTAAGCAATTCGATAGTCCATAATTGTCGAATTTAGCGTGTAAAAATTCAACGGCCATAAACCGTCGAATTTAGGGACGGCTAAAGACCGTCGAAATATTAGTCCAACGGCCGGAAAAAATCGACGGTAAAAAATCGTCAAATTTAGGGCCTCAAATTCGACCGGTAATGACCGTCGAATTACTAACGCGTGGAAAAGTTTGACGGTCTAAAGCCGTCGAATTTAGGGCCCTAAATTCGACTACTAATGACCGTCTAATTATTTTGGTCAAAATTAACGCGGGGAGAACCATCGAATTTTTTACCCACTCGAAAATAAAAATTCCAACTTCTTTTCTTTCCTTCCCCCCAAATATGCCAAAATCATTAATTTAAGATGGATTTTTCCCAAAAAATAGGTTTCTTTAACGACGGATCAGGTTAGTCACTAATGGTCCACAGCGAATCAGTTTTCAAGGCGAAGTTTGGGCGATTTATTGTGTTAGCTGGGATTTTGCGACAAATTCTATTCCTCGTTAAGTAAACGTTTTAAAAAAAAAAATTTGAGATATTTTGAAAATATTAAAATTAAAGAAAACATTGAGATTTTGACAAAAAAATTGACGTTTTGAAAAAGAATCTCGAGTAGTTTAAAAGAATTTTAATTTAAAAAAATTGACGATGTTTTAGAAAATTTGAGATATAAAAAAAATTGTATTTTGACAAAAAAATTGAGAAGTTTGAATAAGATAAAGGTTATAGTAAAAAACTTGAGATTTTTATAAAATATTTGAGATTTTGTACTTCAAATAAATTAAGAAGTTTGATAAAAACAATAAGATTTTCAAAAGAATTTTGATTTAAAAAAATTGAGACGTTTGAAAAAATAACTTTGATATTTTGAGAAAACTTGTGAAGTTTAAAGAAAATTGAAATTTTGAAAAAACTCGTGAAGTTTAAAGAAAATTGAAATTTTGAAAAAACTCGTGAAGTTTAAAGAAAATTGAAATTTTGAAAAAAAAAATGACATTTTGAAGAAGAAAATTGAGAGACTTAAAAAAATTGTGATTTTAAAAAACATTAACATTTTAAAATAAAATTGGCACTTTAAAAAAAATTATAAGTTTGAAAAAAATTGAGATTTTTAGAAAGAAAATGATATTTTCTATTTTGAAAAAAAATTAAGAATTTTTGTAAAATTTTTTTGAGAAGATTGAAAAAATAAACAGTTTGAAAAGGTAAGAGAGAAGTTTAAAAAAAAAAATTTAAAATTTTAACAAAAAATTGAGATTAAAAAGTTTATCTAAAAAAAACTATGATTTTGAAAAGAATGTCATTTTGAAAAAGAGAATTAAGAAGTTAAAAAAAACTATAATTTTGAAGGAAAAGAAGTTGGATATTGGCAAAGATGTTCGTGTCGAAGATATTGGCAATGCCCTGTGGGCATCATTAATGCACAAATAATTATTTGCAAAGCCCTGGGTCAAGCACCAGCCCAGAGCTATTGGGCCCCACCATGATGTATGCATTTGATCCATGCGGTCAATTCATTTTGTCAGCTCATTTTAAGGTAGTAGATAAAAAACGAGGCATTAGCAACGCACTATGGGCATCATTAAAAAATTGTGATTTTGAAAAAAAAAAAGTTAAGAAGTTTAAAAGAAATTACCACTGTTTGAGAAAAATTAAGATTTAATAAAAAAACGAAGATTTTAAAAAAAATTGAGATTTGAAAAAAAAAAACGAAGATTTTGTGGGGCTTTAGGTGTTACCTGACTTGTAGTTTAGTAGGTGTTATCCCTAAGTGGGTCCACCTTGATGATGTATTGTATATCCACACCATTTATCTGTTTCTCTAGACCATTTTATGAAGATGTATAAAAAATTGTGGAGATCCAAGTCTAAGGTGGACCACACCATAGGAAATAGTAGTAATTGAGTGCCTCACCATTAAAAATTAAATATGACCCATAATAAACTTTTGCTAATGTTTATTTGCAATCTAACTTGTTGATAATGTTACGAAGATATTGATGTTTGGTCCAAAAGGTCGGCCCACTTGAGATTTGGATCTAAAAGTTTTGTGGCACTAATCCGAAAGTAGATTTGGTGAAACCCTGGCCTCACCTAAGACGATGCGGCCCTTACCGTGGCGCCCACCTTATTGATGTGTATAATAACCATATCTTCCATCTGTTTCTCCCATCCGTTTTAGGACGGTATTCCAAAAAATGCTAAGAAGGTCTGGATGAAGGGAAATTAAAAAGATTGGGTTGACCTAAAATTTTGGTAGGCCATTAAAAGTTTTTAATGATTATTAATCACTTTCTTTTATTGGTATGGCCCACTTCTAATTTGGATATACACGATTTTTTGGAGCACTTCCTAAAATAATATGGAAAAACATATGGACGGTGTGGATATATAGGAAATACATCAAGGTGGGCCCTACACGGTTAGGGTAACACCCACTACGGAGTTGACCCGAGTAACAGCTAATCCGCTCCCTCATCTGATGCGGATTGGTGAGTGACCTGCTCGGTGTTCTGTGGGCCCCACAGTCATGTATGTTTTCATCCATGCCGTCCATCCGTTTTTCCAGATCATTTTATATATGAGCCAAAAAATGAGGAAGATCTAAATCTCAAGTGGATCGCATCACAGTAAACAGTGTTGATTCAACGTCCACAATTAAAAACGTGTTGGGGCTCACAAAAGTTTTGGATCAACTTGATATTTATTTCTTCCCTTCATCCAGGTTTGTATGACCTAATCAATAGTTTGGATGTCAAATAAACATTACAGTGGGCCCTAGGAGGTTTTTAATGGTGGACATTGAATCACTATTGTTTTATTGTGGTGTGGTCCAACTGAAATTTAGATCTACCTTATTTTTTAGATCATGCCTTAAAAGGATCTCTCCGAATGGATGGACGGTGGGGATAAAACACATACATCATGGTGGGGCCCACGGAATGAGACTCACCCATTTGAAACAAATTAACATTTTTTTTTACAAGAAAATGTCATCCATGAGGGGCTCTATGGGGCCCACTGTAATGTGTGTTTTATATAAGCTATCCATCCATTTTGACAGCTCCTTCTAGGTCATGAGCCTAAAAGGAGGCAGCTGGAAGGTTCAAGTGGACCACACCGTAGGAAACAGTGGATATTGAGTTCCTACCGTTGATTTTTTGTGGTCCACCTAGGACTTCAATATTCCTCATTTTTGGCATCCTGCTTTGAAATTAGGTTTCAAAATTAATGGACGGAGTGGATAAACTACATACATCACGGTGGGCCCCACGAGCCCTTGACAGGATAGTCCATCTCTAACTCCGTCCGTCCCCTCCCCCTCCCTCTCCCGTTCTCGATCTCTTTCTCACTCTCTCGCTCTCAAATCTCTCTCCCTCTTTCGACAACCATCACCATCGGCATCATCTTGCGGCCTATCTTGGCAACCCTCATCTCTGGCAAACCCACCGACTAAAACCCCCATCAATCTCTACTCCTCTCCTTTTTTTGATCTCCATCACCGGCGGCGACACATGCAATCTCTCTCTCTCTCTCTCTCTCTCTCTCTCTCTCTCTCTCCATCCAATTGATGGCTATCAAATGGATGGTTGAAAGTGGAATGGTGGGTGGTCCAATTTCGAAGGGAGAAATCTGATGGTTTAGTGTCATCATCTTCTCAGTGTACTTTTCTAGTTATGCACCATCTACAAATGGGTCACTGATTTTTGGACGGTCTAGATTTCTGCACAATTACATGGCCACAAAGGCTGTTTTGACTTATGCCATTTAGGTGTTTGGTGAAATGTTTGACTAAAGTTCTGTCCATTAATTCGAGATAGTTTTGATGAGTGAATAAACTTGTGAACAGGTTGGATAGCTCATAAAAATCCCGGTGGACCTAGAAAGGTTTCAATTGTGGGCATTTCCATCCCCACTGTTTCCCTTGGTTTGGCCCACCAGATTTTTGGATGTGCCCCACTTTTGCGCTAACGCCATAAAATGGGCTGGAGAGACCGATGAATATAGTGGATGTCATGTCTACATCGCAATGGCCCCCACAGACCTGAGTTACAGGGATTGCTATGACCCGGTTCCAAGGGAAGTCGTATCCGTGCGGACCATGTCTGTTCTGAGAAATGCAGGTGTACAAGTTCCTGTTCTGAGCAATGTGCAGGTCACTGTACAAACGTCCTGTACAAAGCTCCCTCCTCACGGTACATGTGGCAAGGATATCTGGTAATTAAGACTGTTGAACCAGCGGACCTTGTAGATGAGGCCATATGCCAAAGACCATAGTGATTATACAACTCTAGCCACCAGAATAAGAGACCAAATCATCACCTTGACTTTTTGCCATGTGTACGGTGATCTACATCAAATTCTAAGACAAGAAAGTTTGTTTGTAGTTATAAGATTTTGTATGAGTGTGTAACAAAAAGAAATAGAAGGTGGTGATGCAGTAATGCAAACTTGAAGAACCAGAACAGAGCAAGGCCTCAAATTTGAAAAAAGGACTATGCTTCAAAAGAACCTAATTATAATTTTACGTACACGCTCAGAGTTTTGGCCAACACGCTCTGAAAACCGTGATTTCTGTAAGAAATCTTACAACATCCCACACACCTTATTACTATTCACTGCAACTCTTTTTTTTTTTTTTTCTTTTTTCTTTTTTCTTTTTTCTTTTTCTTTTTTTTTCTAATATATGTTTATATAAAAAAGTTATTAGGTGTTGATCTCCCTTAAACATGCTGGTGTTACTTCTACACACCGGGTGAAATTCAGCTTGGATGCCATTGATGAAACTGATCTCGAAGGGCTTCTACATACCAGGTGATCATAGGTTTCCTGACTGACCAAATAGTGGTTGAAAAGTGGAAACTTCATTATTTTCGTTGCTCATTTTTATCTATGAATTGGTTTAGGACAGTTTACGGCAAATTGATTCCATGACTTTTCTTGTATGATAGTTGATTAATGTTTCCTGACATAAGTTAAATCTTATGAACCTTTCATGAGTGTTGAGCACTACTATAATAGAAGAGCTTCTCTAAGCCAACATAGACCTTTACATCTGGGCACACATGCGAACCTGGCTCATATGTTGATCTGATGTTGTTTGTTCATTCCTTATCTGATTGAATTGCTACATATTGTGATCTGATTTTGTTCCACTTGCATCTGAGATGGTGGTATTTTAATGGTGATCATTCAATTATTATTTTTTTCCTATAGTGTGGTCCACCTGAGATTTAGATCTGCATCATTATTGGGATCAAGCCATAAAATGATCTGGAAAAATGGATGGACAGTGTGGATAAAACACATGCATCATGGTGGGGCCCAGAGAGCACCGACCACTAGAAACCTGGCTAGTGCCAACGTCACTAGCCAAACCGTGTCCTTTGTGGGCGAAACCATAGATGGAGGGAAACCAAAATCCCCAAATCAGCTCCCCCGCCCGAAAACCCTATTGCATCCAAGTCTCTCTCTCTCTCTCTCCACTCGCAGTAGCAACTAACTCTCACGCATTCTCCTCTCCCATTTCTCGCTGCCCTCCTCAGCGTCAATCTCTTGTAGGTATGCCTCTCTCCTCTGTGCCTCTCTGTCACTGTCTCTCTATCACACACTCTCTCTCACTGCTTCAATTCAGTCATGGATATGTTTTGTGCATTTGAAGATTTGAAGATTTGGATGTTTATCAAAGCTGGATGTTTTCAAATAGTCTCTCTTTTTGTTAATTTCTAGGTATGAGTGTTGACTTGTCTTCTGCATTTTGTAGATTGGACTTAATGGACAATTCACATGATTGATTGAACTGTCCAAGTGAATAGATTCCATGTATTGATGAGATTATTGTCTCAAAAATAACTCTTTGATTCACTCTTGATTATTCCTCAACCATGTTGTGAATATGACTGATTTTGGGTATATTTGGCCTGGTTTCAGGGACTATTGCTTGAGAAGTTTCTACCCGCCACCTATTTGTGTAAATGCATCTTTAAGGTAGTTTTTTTTTCTACAAAAACATCCACAATCATGCTTGAGAAGTTTTTGTTCACCACCTGCATCTTTAAGGTAGTTTTTTTTTATACAAAAACATCCAAGGGCTGGAAATGGATATGTGCTAGCGGATGTTCATGCATCCAGATGTCAATGCACATTCTAGTGTGTGAATGGCAAACATGCCTGCAACCAAACAGCCTCATTTATTTTAATGTTTGTGCAAATCTTGGCTCTTTCTTGTGAATGTTATTGGGCTTATGGTGTATAAGACTTGATAATCCTTTTATGTTGCTATTTATCTATGCTTTGCTGGTTGAGTAGAGCACCGAGTCAAAAGCTTTGAGATTTTTGCTGGGGATTTGGCTTAAAGTGTAACTGAGGGCATGATTCAAGAGGTTTTTCTTCTTATATACCTATTTTTCTTTCTTTTCTAGTAGAACTTTTAGGGATGATGCAAATACTCAAAACTTCACTTGAGCCCGAGCACTAGGGTGAACTTGAAGTACACCTAGGCATCACTTGAACATTCCTCTCTTTAACTACTAGTAGGAAGAATACAAAAAATCAGGCTACTATACTCGTTAGACGGGCCAAGGTAATTATGTTGGATTGGAAACATTTGCAATTCTGATGATCAAAACCTGAGACTAGAAAATGCAGCAAAACCTTCCAGGTTTCATGTCAAAATCGTAGATAAATATTTTATCAAACCTCCTCTTTTAGCTTTTAATGATACTAAACAAACAAAAAAATCTTTGAGTCTGCAAGGCAACGGGCGAATGAGGGAACTCTTTAGTACTTGCAGAGAATGTGGTTGTGGATTGTTGGTACTTGTGGAGGATCGAGGGTGTGGAGGATTGTGGTTGAGGAGGTTTGTAGTTGTGGAGGATTGTGATTGAGGAGGATTGTGAATGTATTGTGTTGGTTATCTAAAGTGATTGTGGAGGATTGTGATTGTATTGTGTTGGTTATGTATTGTAGAGGATTGTACTTGTATATTGTGTTAGTAAATGTTGTAGTTTTCTAAATTATTTATGAATTACAGGTTTATAGGATGTATTGGGGCATAGCCCCCACTAAATACAGGTTATTTATTCCCGTGCAAATATAATTCGACGGTTCTGGACCGTCAGTATTTATTTCTCGACTATACAGGACAACTATAATTTTTACCCATAAAGGCGGGTTAGGACCATCAAAATATTTGCGACGGCTTTCAGCAGTCGAAATACCCTAATGCAGAACGACGGTTATCAACCGTCGAATTATCAATCGATAATGCAAATACGAGCTCACGGGTGTGGATAGGGCTGTCAATGGACCAGGTTGGCCCACGTGGCTCTCAAGCCTAGCTCGCATTGGGCCAGGCTTGGATTAGAGTATCAGGCCTGCGGGTTAGGTTCGGGCCTAAAGTATAAGCCCGTTTTTCAAATGGGCTGGACTTGGACTAAGTTGTTCAAAAGCCCGATAGCCCTGCCCGACCCGAATATATTTTTTAATTTAATATTTAAATTAAATTACCTTCATTCCTTTTAAAATTTAAATTTTGCACAAATTATTAATAAAAATCCATCTCTCCTAAAACTCTTTTTATCATCCGTAGTGTTGATATATATATATATATATATATATATATATATATATATATATATATATATATATATATATATATATATATATATATATATATGGAAAAGCGTAGGATTAGAGGATAATTTTTTTTCTTTATGTGAAATGCCGGGCTCGGGCCAGGCCGGGTTCGGGCTGGACCCTGCATTTGTATCTTAGGCCGGGCTTGGGCTAGACTATTGTGGCTCGTCGCGGGTCTGGGTCGGGTTTGTGCATAAGTTAAGAGAGGCGGGCCGGGCTTGGACAGAGCTTAGCCCGGCCCTAACCTGGCCCATTGACACCCCTAGGTGTGGACTGTCGAAATTGTTCAATTGTTATGGACCGTCGAATTTATTTTTCGATGGTCTGTTTGACGGTTTTTTTGCATGGACCGTCTAATTTCCAAGAATTCGACGGCTTTTTACTGTCGAATTTAGCGCTTTTTCATGTAGTGTGGATAGAATAATCATTTCGATGAGCTTAAGAAACTTTGATATTTCAGCTCAAACCCCTTCTAATGGACGTGTTTATATAGTTAACATGAGATTCAGGGCTTATGGATGCAAAAAGGGAGAAAACGGAAGAAAAATTCCATTTATATGATGGCATTCTCAACCCTAATCTAAGCGAACATCAATGGACGACTAGGATATCTTGCAACTAAGGGTTATGAATGGCTCATATTTACTTGAATGCATTGTCATAGATCGAGGTTAATAGGGAAAGAAACAGAGGTAAGAGAAAAAAGAAAACGAAATATTTCCATTTTTGGACTGCCACCCGCACAACACAACTTATATACGAAAAAATAGTTACACACATGAGCGTCTACACCTAATATCAATTGGATTCTAGTTAAAAATGATGTTAGAAACTAATAAACGGTTTGGATCGAGCCAAGGTGGGCCACATTGGTCTTAGTGGTAGATTTTGAAGAGCCTAGAAACACAAAATCAGTTACTCACTACCATCTTTGGCTTCTAACTGTGTACACCATACAACAATACCTTCAATGAAACACCTAGAGTTTGCTAGACTCCAATGTCTGAACCATATGACCGGATTAGATCAACCGAACTGCTGTTCGAAAGTGGTCCGCACAATCTTGAAAACGGACAGCGTTCGTTTGAAACGTTTTGACACAAACGGAGGGAGAAAAGATTTTCTCTCGATTTTGGTTTTGATTAGGTCAACAAAATGCTGACTGATCCACCCAATTCAGTGTACAACATGTGCACCAATTATTAGTGCACACTCACCAACAAAAATGAGGCCCACTTTCATCAGAAGTGAAATCCACTCCGTCCATCATCCAACAGGGTGTGTGAGAAAAAACTATGGATTATTTAACTAATAAGAAAATCAATATGTAAAGTCTACTTAACCCCTATAAGATTCAGGTTGGGTCGGGTCGAGTCACCTTTTACCCTAACCTGACCCATAAAAATCCGGGTCGGGTTGAATTTTGCCAAGTCTAGTTAAATGTCATAGACATAGCATCCGGTCCCTACATTACTCAACTCTACCACTTTAGGGGAGAGAGAGAGAGAGAGAGAGAGGGAGAGAGAGAGGGGACAGAAAAAGGCATGTTAGTCATTTCCCTCGCCCTAAGGCAGGGTATTTGACACATAGCCAGACCTGACAAAATTCAACCTGACCCACTAACCCGACCCGACCATATTTTTTCCGGTTTAGGGTTGGAAATTTGACCCGAATTCAATTTTTGGGTTGGCCCGACTCGACTTGGATTTTAGGGTGAGGTATTTGACACATAGCTAGACCTGACAAAATTCAACTTGACTCGCTAACCCGACCTGACCCGACCCGATTTTTTCCGGTTTAGGGTTGGAAATTTGACCCGAATTCAATTTTTGGGTTGGCCCGACTCGACTCGGATTTTTATGGGTCGGGTTAGGATTAAAGGTGACCCGACCCGACTTGAATCATATAAGGGTTAAGTAGACTATTATATATTGATTTTCTTATCAGTGAAATAATACATAGTTTTTTTTTCTCACATACCCTGCTGGGAATGGTCCACATGTTTGTCAATTTAATATATATGTGCACACCAATGATCACATTTTATGACATGTAGAACTAAAATATCATGAGATTTTTTTTTATTTCTAGTGCTTATTTATTAGAGAATTGAAATGGTAGCTACTGGTACATGAAATAAATTAATAAAATTATCTTAATGGTTATATTTATTTAATTGTTGATAGGGATTTATTAGACGGTTGAAATGAAAGGATCAAAAGGTTCCATTTTAATAATTGTGTCCACAATTTAACTATTTAAAAATTTAAATATCAAATGGTCTAGTTTAATCTACAAATTAGCAAGTTGATCATTAAAATGCGGGTCAACCCGACCCGATTTAATTTGGGTTGGGTAAGGGTTGGAAAAATCCAACCTGAATTCAATTTGGGTCGGGCTAGGGTTGAGGTGGAAACAACCCTATCCAAACCCAACCCAACCCAACCCAACCCGACCCATTGCCACCTCTACACATAGCAACCTTCACTTTTGCTACGCCTTAAATAAAAGGTAATCTAAGGGTCATTCACCCCTTTGTTGTGCGTAACTTCAGTTAAAGTTAATTATCAAAGATGATGGTTAACCATTAAAATTGACTGTTAACCACGTAAAATAAGGCCTTGCCCTTAAATTTGTAAAGATGAATAATTTTCTCATTTGTAAAATGAAATGGATTGCATCCTGCCCCGCCAAGCAAAGGCTTTCTGGGCCACCGTGATATATTTACTTATCCATGTTGTACATCCCTTTTCTCATATCATTTTAAGGAATGAGCTCGAAACTGCATATCCAACACTCAAGTGGACCACACAACAGATGACTCTTGCATTTAATGTTTTGCATATTTAATGCAGCTCAAGTTTACTATTTGGTGTGGTCCACTTAAATGCTGGATCTTCATCAATTTTGGGCTCATACATCAAAATGATTCGAGAAAAGGGGTGGACGACATGGATAAACAAATATATCATGGTAGGCCCCTAGAGCCTATGCCTAGACGGTAATCCATCAAAGCAAGGGCAGGACACAATCCGCATCCAATGTAAACATAGAAAAGTTATTAATTTCATTTAAAGAAATTTGATTTACCTTTCAGGTAAGGTTCTATTGATCACATAGCATTATGGCTCATCATCAGACAATCCAGATTACGTGGCCATGTTAAGGTCCACATGACCAAGTAAATAAGATTTGGTCTAAAATGAAAATTTCTCATCTCTTCAAAGTTGGAGTACAAAATTTCCATTTCATTTTGTTATTAGCCAAATATAATTACAAAGGAAGGTAACCGTAAGAAAATGGTCTATTTCACGAAACTAATGACCAGGGAGAGGTCTTTTGGCATACAGCAACAGTTTGTGTGGATAGTCGATAGATCCCTGACTATGGGGCCCACTGTGATTTACATGCCTTACATCAACACTGTCCATCCATTTTGACTGCTAATTTTAGGGCATGATCCAAGCAAAAATGAAGCAGATCCAAATCTTAGTGGATCACACCATAGAAAACAATGGTGATTAAATACCCATCGTTAAAAAGTTCTTCAGTGTTTACTTTACATCCAACCTGTTGATAAAGTTACAGAGACCTGGATAAAGGGACTACACAAATTTCAGCTTGATCCAAAACTGATCTTATTACCATAAGAAGTTTTCAACGGTCAATCACCACTGTTTCATGTGGTGTGATCCACCTGATATTTGGATATGCTTCAATATTTGGATCATGCCTAAAATGAGCTTTCAAAACGGATGGACGCAGGGGCGGAGCCACGTAGGGGAGGGGGGCAAATGGGGAGCGGATTAGCTACTTACAGACTGGCTACTGAAGTGATGTCACCATTTTTTTGGGCCCCACCATGATGTATGTGTTGTATCCACACCGTCCATGCATTTGGAGAGATCATTTTAGGGCATGATCCAAAGAATGAGTCAGATCCAAAGCTCGACTGGACCTCACCACAGAAAACAGTGGAGATTGAATTCTAACCATTAAAAACTTCTAGAAGCCACATAAGTTTCCGATCAAGCTGATATTTGTGTTTTCCCTACGTTCATGTCTGCGTTAACTTATGAATAGGTTGGATCTCAAATAAACATTACGGTGGACCCCAGGAAGGTTTCAACAGTGGGCGCCACTCTTCCCACTGTTTTATGTGGTAGGTCCACTCGCAGCTTTGGATATGCTTCATTCTTTGACTTATGCGCTAAAATGATCTCTCCAAGTAGATGGACGGGGTGGATACACCAAATACATCATGAAAGGGTCTAAAAAATCATTGTAATGTCACTTCAGTAGCAAATTTCGCTATACTCAAGTCTGTCAGTAGCGAATCGGCGTCCGTGCAAATGCCCCTTAAGTTTTCAATGGTAAGATTTTAATCCTGACCGGTTCATGTGATGTGGTCCAGTTGAACCTTATGTCTCCCTCCTTTTTTGGGCTCAAGCCTAAAATGATCCGTCAAGACAGTGGATAAAACATATAGATCACTGTGGCCCCACAAATCCCCCGACATGATCGTACGTCTCATGCAAGATCTTGGTCAGCAGGAAATCTGGAACAGGAATTTCCTTCGGCAGAAGGGAGCGAATTAGATGTTACCCTGATAACACCTTAGTGGGTGTTACCCCTACCATGTGGGGCCAATTGTGATGTATGTTTTATATATCTATACCGTCTATCTGTTTTCTCATATCATTTTAGATATGATCCAAAACCTTAAGAAGATCCAAATCTCAGGTGGACCATACCACTAGAAACAGTGATTAATAACTATTAAAAACGTTTTGTGGGCGACAAAAGTTTTGGATCAATATGATATTTATATTTTCCTTTCATCAAGGCCTTATTGACATTATCAAGAGATTGGATTGCAAATAAACATTACCAAAACCTTACCATGGGATCTTTGGATTTTTTAATGGTGGGGCACTCAATCACACTGTTTCCAGTGGTATGGTTCACTTGAGATTTGGATCTGCATAATTTTTGGAACCTTATCCTAAAATGAGCTGTATAAACAGATGGACGGAGTGGATATACAAAATATCATCCATGTGGGCCATACGGTAGGGGTAACACCCACTAAGCTGTTCCGGGTATCGGCGGAAAGCTCCAGCCCAGGAACCTAGGTGGGCTATGTTTGTGAGAAATCCACCCTGCCCATACGGTTTTTTGCGCTCGTTTTAAGACATGAGATTGAAATTGGGCCGGATCAAAGACTCGAGTGGGCTGCACTAAAGGAAAATGTGGGCTGGGAGATTCCTAATGTTGAAACCTCCCTGAGTCTATAGTGATGTTTATATGCCGTCCATACCGCTCATAATCTCATTCCTATTGGGATTAACCGAAAACTTAAATATTAGCCTGATTCGAAACTTATGTGGCCCCACGAAAATTTCAAGTTCAATCCTCATGTTTTTTGCCCACTTGAGTCTTGGATCCGGCTCTTTTTTATGGCATGCCTAAAATGAGGGCACAAAATGGATGAATCGGAGTGGATTTCTCACAAAAATCATGGTGGACCCCACCTAAGTTCCCAGCGCTGGAACTTACTGCAAAAGGAATCCGCGTCCACCTCTTACTGGTTTGGTAGCGATCTCCCCCACTGAAGTGACGTAACCAAGTTCTATGGCCCCACCATAATGTATGTGTTGTATCTACACCGTCTAACCATTTGGAGAGATCATTTTACTGCTTTGGAAAAAAGAATGGGGCAGATTCAAAGCTCAAATGGACCCCACTGGCACCCACATTTGAAACCTTTCTAAGGCCCACCGTGATCCTCGCCTCCCCTGGAAGAAAATTCTGGCTCAGCCCCTGGATGGACGGCATGGATGCATCAAGGTGGGCCCCACAGTCAGGGACCGGCCGAAGCCGCCCCAGTATATGTCAAAAACTTGTAATAATAATAATTAAAAAAAAAAAAAAAAAACCATTTGCCTAACGTTCTTCTCTTTCATCACCATACATCTGTCCATCCGTCTATATACATAGATAAATGCATATCAGAACGAATTAGCGACGAGAATAGCCTGTCTGCACCTGGCCTTGGCCTGCTCAAGCCTCTCATTCAACGTCTCTTCCTTTACAGCAGCTCTCACCATCTCCAAATCCATCTCCATCAGCCTCAGCACTCTTCCCAGCTCCGTCACCAACCTCTCCTCCACCTCTCCTCCTTCTCTCAACACCTCCGCCTCTTCCCTCGCTCTCTCCGACACTATCTCCCCCACCTTCGCAAGCAGCTTCGTCGATCCGTACTCCCCCCTCACCATAAGCCCCTCCAGCTTCTCCAGAAAATCCATGATCATCCACCCCTTCGGCTTCTCCAGCTTAATCTCCTTCGTCCGTTTCCACCCGATCTCGAAGTTCGGGGGCTCTGGAGGGCTTAAAGTCGACGGGGATTTGGGTTTTTTTAAGATGTCGGATTTCTTTTGGGTATCGAGCTGGGTGTTTTCTGGGGCTGGGTTTGGGTTTGGAGCGCATTTGAGGGGTTGGGGTTTTTTAAGGAGAGGGAGTTTTGGGGCTGGTTGTGACAAAAAGAGGGGGTGATTTGTCAGGAATTTGGGGTGGGAGAGGAGTTGGAAAGGGGTTGTGGGAGAAGAAGCCATTGGAGAGAAGAGGTTCTTTTTTTCTTTCGTTTGGAGATGTTTTGAAGGAGATAAGGTTCTTTATAGGGGAGGAAGAATGTATGGTCCTCGAGTGTACTCGGGTTTTTATGGTTGTGCAATTGGGGCACACGGATTAAGTGATCCAGGCCGTTGGTGTGTTTAGTCTCACCATGGATAAGAAATGCAGCAATTGTAGCAGTGTTAAGGAGAAATTCTCTAGTTGGGACTGTAAGTTACAGGGACGTGGATTGCATACGATAGTGCACTGTGGGCCCCACCATGATGTCTGTATTTTATCCAGGCCGTCCATCAGTTTTTCCATATCATTGTTTGGCATGACCACAAAAAAGAGTCATATCCAAGTCTAAGGTGGACTACACCACAGGAAACAATGGTGATTGAAGCACACCATTAAAACTTCCTGGGGCCACAAAACTCAAGCACATATTGGTGTTTTTCGTTCATCCAGGTCTGTGTGACCTAATCAAGAGGTTGGATGGCAAATAAGCATTACAATGGGCCCTAAGAAGCTTTTAATAGTAGGCATTTAATCACCATTGTAATTTTCCCATGGTGTGGCCCACTTAAGATTTGGATCTGCCACATTTTTCTGTTCATGTCCACAAATAATTATAAAAAATGGATGGGCAGCGTGGATAAAACATATACAACATGGTGAGTCCCACAGAACAGTGTCGGTATGCAATCTTGTCCAAGTTATAATGCCCCTAATTAATCACTTCAACAGTTCAATTAGTGCCCATCACGCCACTTCAACAGTTCAATCGGTTGATCTGAACTGTCCATTAAGTCGAAAAACATTTCATCAGTAATCATGGAAAATCCGCTCTGATGGGATGACCCAATTCATCCTTAAATTGTCATCCTTTCTCCAAGTCATGCATGGATTGGATGGCTAGGATTACCTAACAGAATTGATCTTTTAGGAACATTAGCAACCCGTAAGGAGACCTAGCAGATAGACAGGTCAGATTATTCATGGGACCCATTTCTTTAAAATGATCTTCATAGTCTATATTAACAGCTATTGATCATATGTATTTAACATTGTAAGATGGGGATTTTGTTTATAATGCAGCATGTAAAATGTAAAATGTATGTTGGATTTAATGAATGGTTTAGATTGACGTATCGGACTGTCTGAATGGCTCAACTCAACTAAGAGTACCGTAACTTATAGTACTCCACCGGAACATATGAATGGGATGTTCCAATATGGGTTTGCTGCCTGAAGCCTTAAGCTACGTGGGGCCCACCATGAACATGTTTTATATCTATTCCGCTCATCAGTTTGGCCGACTCATTTGAAGGCAATATTGGCAAGATGAGGCAGATCCAAAGCTCAAGTATATCACACCACTTGAAATAGTGGAGATTGAATGCCCACCATTAAAAACTTCTTGGGGCCACTTGAAGTTTTGGATCGTGCTGATTTTGTACTTTCCTTTGTCTGGATCGGGGGCCACTTGAAGTTTTGGATCATGCTGATATTTGTACTTTCCTTCGTCTGGATCGGAGTCACCTTATGAATGGGTTGGATGGTAGATAAAAATCACAATGAGCCTTAAAAAGGTTTCAACGGTGGGTACCATTTTATCCCTTATTTACCGTGGTGTGGTCCACTTGATATTTGGATATGCTTTTATGTTTGTATTCATCAACGAGCTGCCAAAATGGATGGACTATGTAGATATTGCACATTCATGATGGTGGCCCCTCAAAGGGCTGTGAGAATCTTCCTTGTGGATATTTTTGGGAAAGGTGGAAGAACCGCAGTGATGTAGGGGATTTTTATTGCAATATCCCTAAGGTGTGGCTATTTACTAAAAGTTTAATTTCTGCGAGGCTCATCTATTTTAGCCTTTTCATGGAAAATTGCAAAACTTTCGGTCGAATATGCCCCTCAAACCTATGTATGTCCATGAAGAGGCTGAAGGCCTCTTGGGTGTGGACAGGTAGTCCACTTATGGAACCCACCCTGATACATATGTTACATCCACACCGTCTATGCATTTGAAGAGATCGTTCTAGGGGATGAGACAAAGAATGAAGCAGATCCAAAGCTCAAGTGGACCTCACCAAAGAAAACAGTGGGGATTGTTGTCCTACCATTAAAAGCTTCTTGGGGTGATCACAGAAGTTTTTTATCAAGTTGATATTTGTGTATTCCCTTTTTCCATATTCGTGTGAACTTATGAATAGGTTGGATCTCAAATAAATATCATGGTGGGCCCTAGGAAGGTTTTAAAGGTCACGTCACTATCCCCATTGTTTTCTTTGGTGTGGTCCACTTGAGAATGGGATCTGTCTCATTATTTAGATCATGCCCTAAAATGACCTGTCCAACTAGATGGACGGTGTGGATATAACACATACATCAAGGTGGGGCCCACAGAATTTGGTGATGTCATTTTCAGTAGGGCGGAAGCCCTCTGACCACCTGCTTACGTCCATGAAAAGGCGAAAGCCCTCTGACCACCTGCTCCTTGTACGTCCATGAAAATGCGAAAGCCCTCTTGGGAGTCGATGGGTGGTACACTTGTGGGACCCACCATGTTCTATATGTTTCATCTATGCCATTCATTCATTTTTCAAGATCATTTTAGGCTTTGAGTGCCATTTTAGGCCAAATCTAGATCTCAGGTGAGCCATACCACAACAAACAGTTGGGACCACCTTAATGGACTGTCCACATTGAAGGTGGGGCTCGCATGACGGACAATCCACATAAAAGATGGGCCCCACATAATGGATGACCCTATATTATTGTGAGGCCCATGTAGTTTTCAACGTTGGGCATTCAATCAGCATTGTTTTCTAAGGTGGGGCCCACTTGAGCTTTGCATTTGCTTCACTTGTGGGCTCCACCCACATGCAACTCTGTGGACCCCACCACAGAAATAGTGGGGACAATGACGCTTATTGAGCTTTGAATTGTGTATATTTTAACCCCAATTCATTACACATTATGCATGGTTTAAGTATTTAAAGATTAATCTAATACATGTTTTTTTGTTTGTAGGAATGAGAGAGATACTTTATTAATATGATGTCAAAGGACTCACTTTGTATACCTGAAGATTAATATGATATGTGTCAAGAGGTGGAAGAAAGAAGCACCGAAGAAAGAGAAGAAGAAAGGAAAAAGTGCAGAAAAATGCACTGTTGATAGGTCGGCTGACTAGTCGACCATGACCACCAACTGGTCGACAGATCAGTAGGAAGTTCACTTTAGAGGGCAGATTTCTTGCTGAACTCGTTGGACTAAAAAGTCCTATCTTCGACCGGTTTGTCGATAGGTCGACAAGAGGCTCTGACAGGTTGGTAGGACTACGACAGGTATGGATGGGTGGTATGGATGTAACACATACATCACGGTGGGGCCAAGAAAACTTGGTGACGTCCAACTATGTGGGTGAGTCTCTTTCAGGCTTGATGAGTCTCCGGCCTCACCTGAGATGGTGTGGCCCTTGCTGTAGGTCGGTTTAACATTATTTTAAGGTATTATGCTAAAAATTATTTGGATATAACCCTTAAGTGGACCGCTACGAAAATGGATGAAATCTGAATAATTTTGACCATTTTCAGTGTGACTCACCGAAGACTTGGATCTAAATAATTTTTGGCTGACCATCCTAAATTGATGTGAGCAACTAGCTAAACGGTGAGGATAAAATGCATAAATCATGGTGGACCCCAAAAGCATTGACCACTATGCGGTCCACTTTAAATTTGGATTTACCTCGGCTAGATCTACCTCGTTTCAATTTTTTCCAAACTTCTCCTCTTTTTTTTTTTTTTTTTTTTTTTTTTTTTTTTTTTTCAAAATATCAATTTTTTTTTCAAAATCTCATTTTTTATTTATCAAACTTCTCAAAATTTTCAAAATACAAATCTTAATTTCTTTTTAAAATTTGCAACTTTTTTTCAAAATCTAATTTTTTTCCAAATTTAGCAATTTTATTCAAACTTCTCATTTTTTTTTTCAAAATGCCAATTTTATTTCCACCATATCAATTTCTATCAAAATGTTGATATGTTTTCACAATTTTTCAAAAACAATGTTATTTTGTTAATTTCTTAGCTTTTTTTTTTTTTGTTTTTTAAAAATCAATATACTTTTTAAAGTTCCCAATTTTCGTTTTCAAAGTGCCATTTTTTTTAAAAATCTTATTGTTTTATGAAACTTCTCAATTTTTTTTTTTTAAAAAACACAAAATCTTAATTTTTTTTAAAAATTAATTTTTTTTTCAAACTTATCAATTTTATTCAAACTTCTCAATTTTTTTTTCATAATCTCACTTTCTTTTAAAATCCCGATTATTTTAAATCTTAATTTCTTTTCAAATTCTCAGTTTTTTCTCAAAAGTTGTTAATATTTTTTTTACAAATTTCTTCATTTGTTTTCAAAATGTTGATTCTTTCAAAATCTTAGGTATTTTTAAATCTCAATTTTTCTCATACATTGTTATTTTTTTTTTCAAATGTTAATTCGTTTTAGACTTATTAATTTTTTTTTTCAAAATATTAGGTTTTTTTTTAAATCTCAATTTTTTTTTAATCAAACTTCTTAATGTTTTTAAAAAATGTAAATTCTAAATTTTTTAAAATCTCTATTTTTTTTTCAAACTTTTCAATTTTGTTAAAAATGCCAATTTTCTTTCACAATGTTAATTTCTTTTAAAATCGTAGTTTTATTTTAAATTTTAATTATTATTTTTAAATTTTAATTATTAATTTCTTTTAATTTCAATTTTTCTCAAACATTGTTAATTTTGTTTCAAAGTTCTCATAATTTTTTCAAAATCTAATTTTTTTCAAACTTATCAATTTTATTCTAACTTTTCAATTATTTTCAAAATGCCAATTTTTTTTTTTCTTACAATTCAATTTCTTTCAAAATCTCGCTTTTCTTTTTAAATGTAAAAAAAAAAAAATCATCTAAATCTCAATTTTTCTCAAACATTATTTATTTCTTTTAAAACTTCAAATTCTAAATCATAGCTTTTTTAAATCTCATTTTTTCTCAAACAGTGTTAATTTTTTTTTAAACTTCTCAACTTTTTTTTTTTAAAATCATAATTTTTTTTAAATTCTCAATTTTTTTTTTCAAAATGATAATATTTTTCAAATTTTCATTTTTTTTATATCAAACTTGTCAAGGTTTTTCAAAATACAAAATCTTAATTTCATTTTAAAAATTGTAATTTTTTTAAACTTATCTATTTTATTTAAACTCAATTTTATTTTTCAAAATGCCAAATTTTTTTAGAATGTCAATTTCTTTCAAAATCTCAATTTTTTTAATTTCATTTTTTTAAATCTCGATATTTTTTAAATCTTAAATTTTCTTAAACAGTGTTAATTTTTTTAAAACTTCTGAACTTTTTTTTTCAAAATCACAAATTTTTTGAAAATTTAATTTTTTTTATTTCAAATTTCTCACGTTTTTTTCAAAATACGAAATCTTAGTTTCTTTTTAAATATTACGATTTTTTTGTAAACGTATCAATTTTATCAAACTTCTCAATTTTTTTTGAAATGCGATTTTGTTTTCATAATGTCATTTTCTTTCAAAATAACGATTTTTTAAAAAATTTCATTTTCTTTTCAAAATCTAGAATTTTTCTCAAGCATAGTTAATTTTTTTTCTAAATGTCACAATTTTTTAAACTTCTCAATCTTCATTTTTATAATGTTAATTTTTTTTTCTCTAAATCTCACTTTTTTTTTTTTGTTAATGTTCTCAATTTTTCTCAAAGGAATCAATTTTATTAAAACTTAGTTTTTTTCAAAATGCCAATTTCTTTTCTTCTTCTTCTTTTTTTTTTTTTTTTTTTTCACAATGTCAATTTCTTCCGAAGTCTCAAATTTTTTTAAACACTGTTAATTTATTTTCGAACTTCTCAATTTTTCAAAATCACAAATTTGATTAAACTTTTCAATTTTCATTTTCAAAATGTCGAACTTTTTCAAAATCTCATTTTTTTAATCAAGCTTTTCAATTTTTTTCAAAATACAAAAGTTCAATTTGTTTTTAAAAAACGCATTTTTTTATCAAACTTTTCAATTTTTTCCAAAATACAAAAGTTCAATTTCTTTTTAAAAAACGCATTTTTTTTAAGAATCTAAGTTTTCAAACTTATAAATTTTACTCGGAAACATTTTTTAAATTAAAAAATGTTTCTTTCATAATTTCGTTCTTTTGAAATCTCGATTTTTTTCAACATTTCGATTTTTCTCTCAAAATCAGTTTTTTTTTTTTTACTTTCAATTTTCGTTGTCAAATAATTAAATTTTTTCAAACTCAAATTCCTCTAAAAATTACTTTAATTAAAATAGGACAATTTAGCATTTACGACGGACTATATTCGTCGCTATAACCAGGTAAGTCCGTCGATAATTACTGGTCCCCATCTCTGGCAAATGTCGAGACGGATGTCAGAAAATTGAACGACGGATTTGATTCGCCGTAAATTTTACGATGGATTTAGGCCGTCGTTAATTTATCTTTTCCGACGGACTGGTCCATCGTAATATTCCGCCTAAACCACTTTACCAGTTAGCGACGGACAGTTGGGTAGTTACGACGAATGCAGTCCGTCGTTAATATTAACGACGGACTATATCCATTGTTAAACCAAGCATTTTTTTGCTCGTTAAACTAAGCATTTTTATGTCATTTTCCCCCCTATTTTGGTGTAGTGTAGGTTAGATTAGGATTTATTATTTCAATAGGTTTTTCATAGAATTTTTCTACTACTAACAGTTTTTTGTTTGTTTTGTAGGATTTTCTTCACTAACTTAGTTCTTCAAATCCGGTAACATCGTTCTAACTTAAACTCCCTTATTTCTTAGTTTCTATTTTTGTTTTTCTGTTTTTTTTTTTAGATTTTATGTTTAATTTACTTTTTGTGTGGTATATGCCCCATTGAGAGCGTTTTCATACATCACGACTTCTATGTGAGAGAGGTTTAGTTGAATGTCTAATTAATCATAGACAAGTTGGAAAACATCTAGGAAATCCTGAACCATCTGAAATCGTGACTGAAAATGAATGACATAATGTTGAAAATATTAACTATGATGCACTACCAAATTATATGATGGAATGTAATGAGAATGATGAACGTTATGTTCCTCCGGTTAAAATATTGCGAGATTATCTACGACTAAAGAGAACGACCACGTCTTCCTGCATTATCTTTCCACTTAATGTAGGAAACGTAGATCTTAAACTGAGAATTATTAATTTACTCCCAAAATTTCATGGACTCAATTCTGAAAGTCCATATGCGCACCTAAGTGAATTTGAGGAGATCACCAACACCTTTTAATTTAATGATGTCTTCCAAGATGTAATCAAACTGAAATTGTTCCCATTCTCTCTAAAGAACAAAGCCAAAGCATGACTTCAATCTCTTAAACCTAGAAGCATCGGGACATGGGCTGAGATGACCCGGGAGTTCCTTAAAAAGGACTTCCCGGTTCATAAAACCAATGCACTAAGGCAGACCATCATGAACTTCTCTAAAAAAGGAGATGAAATATTTTTTCAATGTTGGGAGATGTTTAAAGATCTTTTATTAGAGTGCCCACACCATGGTTATGAAAAGTGGTGCTTGATTGACTTCTTCCATGACGAATTGAGGTCAAACATGTGCCAATTTGTTCAAATGATGTGTAATGACGAGTTTTTGACCAAAGCGCCTGATGATGCTTGGGATTACTTTGATATGCTAGCCGAGACTGCCCAATCTTGGGACATCTCCACTCCAACTAGTAATCCAATGTCAGCCCTAAGAGAGAAAGGTATACATGTATTAGATGAGGAGGACTATTTAAATACAAAGGTGGCTGGTCTTACAAAGAAGGTTGAGGCCATAGAATTGATGAGTGTTAACATGATAACCACCGGTGAGGCCGTTGAGAATGTATGTGGTATTTGTGAGAATGACGTTCATTTAACAAAGGATTACGCAACAATCCCTACGTTTCAAGATATTTTGCAAACTCAATCGAATGCCATAAACGCTTACCGACACCCCTTTAGAGGACCACATTCTAACTTGAATAATCCTGATTAGCGGTGTCAACGAAATCTTCATGAGAGGAATGAACCAATGACAAATACAAACAATGCTTCCCAATGGCTTCCTTAAAAGAGCACTCCTGAGGATACATTGAACGCATTCATGATTGGACAAACTCAGATAAATCAGTCCAACATGCGGGTTATGAATGAACTTAAGATATCGGTTGAAAGAATTGAGACACACCCAGGAGTTAGGGAGTAAGGGATTGTTTTGACCCAATCTCATCCTAACCCCAAGGAACAATTGGAAACAAATTCTAATTCTTCAACCCATCCTCATTTGGAACATGTTCAAGTCATCACCACTCTTAGAAGTGGTAAAACAATTGAAAAATCTGAACCAGTGAAGGCCACAAAGCCTAATGAGCCGGTTGATTTTAAGAGTGATGGTGAATTAAGCAATTCTCTACAAGATGAAGAGCCTGAGCATGTGTATAAACCTGTGGCCCCATTCCCCCAACGTCTTATCTCAACCAAAAAGCCAAGTGAAAATCAGGACATTTTACAAGTATTCCAACAAGTTAAAATCAACATTCCCTTGTTGGATGCAACTAAGAAAATTCCTTCATATACCAAATTTCTAAATGATCTATGTGCCGTAAAGCGTAAGTAAAATGTGCACAAGAGGATTTTTTGTGGAACAAGTGAGTACTATCATACAACAAAACACTCCCCCCAAATTCAAAGATCCCGGAAGCCCTACAATCTGTTGCATGATAGGTAACTTCTGGATCAATAGAGCACTTCTCGATCTAGGGGTTAGTGTTTACTTGATTCCCTACTCGGTCTACGAGCAACTTGGACTTGGTGAATTAAAAGCCACCAAGATAACTTTACAACTTGTGGATCACTTTGTTAGAATACCGAGAGGGATGATTGAAGATGTGTTAGTCCAAATCGATAAGTTCTACTATCCAGTAGACTTTTATCATTTTGGATACACAAGTAGTTACAAATGTATGCACTCAAGTTCCTGTCATTCTAGGCTAACCATTCCTAGCAACCACCAATGCTATAGTCAATTGTGGGAATGGAGTTATGAAAATATCCTTTGGAAATATGACAATGAAGCTAAATGTGTTTCATTTGCATAAACAACAAGAGGATGATGATGAAGATGAAGATGAGATCCACATGATTAACTTCATAGATACAATTGTCGATGATGATGAGCCACCCTTGACTAAATTTTCCAAAACCTTAAAAGTTTGCTTAGCTTATTCCAATGAAGAAATAATTTTAGATATTGATGAGGCATTGGAAGAGCCAAAATCTAAAAATTTGATTGACAAGACACCAATCACTGATTTGAACAAAATTGTTGTGCTATAAATTGATGGATCGGTGCTTGATTTGCCTATGGAGAGGCCAATTTCTGAAAGTGTAGTGGTTGGTGACTTATTCCAACCTACACAAGTGACCGAGAAGGTCAAAGTTTCCTACACTCTAGAAGAGTGTTTGGCATATTTTGAGGATTGGGATGATCCTATAATCCGTGACATTGTCAATGCCTTAAGGGATACTTCACCGGTGCCCAAAAAGACTCCTTCCACGGAGTGTAACACTGAAGTATCAATAGTGGAAGCATCGGTAGAATTTGATTATGTGGAGACTATACCGATTTGTGAAGAAGAAATACAAGTCTCCAAATCTCTTTGGTTTGTTCAAACTGAAGAGTACTATATCTAGGATGAGCCTTATTTGATTAATTTTTTCCAGATAAGTTGGAAAGGAGATTTATAATTGATGATCTCAAACCGAAGAAATTCTTCTCTCCTAATACATGGGGTGATAATTTTGAGAAACCTGCTGAAATTTTTTAACAAGATTTTCAATGGATTAGAACGACAAACTTCACTCATGTGCATTATGAAGTAGGATGGTGGATGATATTACTGAAAAATCTTTTACTCCACCTCATAATCCTTCTAGATTCCATTCCTTTGGATGATCATGTGTATCGAGATTGACCTCCTAATCTGACGGAGGTATAAAATAGTTTTATTAGTTTTAATTATTTAGTTGTTGAAAATTGTAGAATATCATATTCGACTCTCTCAGGTAGTCTCGTTCTCACCCTCTTTTATTTATATCATTGCTCTCATGCCTTTGCATATTGTATATATTTTTTACATTGAGGACAATGTAAGATTTTGATTGGGGGGTGAGATTCCTAGATAAATATAGTATTTTGTGACAATTCGAGCAATTTTTGTATGAAAATTTTTAATTTTTTTGAAAATTCAAGACTATTTTAGAAAACTTTGTTTTTATGTACTTGGAATGTTACGAGTGTGAGAAAAAGAAAGATGAAGTGATTGATTTTGAAGTTCTTAAAAACTTGTAATATAATAGTTTTCTATATGAATTCTCCTATTTATATGATTGATAGAAAATTTGAACACTTTTGAGTTTAGTTCACATTACACGATTCTCTTGGTTTGAAGGGATTATGTAGATTTATAGATCGGGTAGATTGAGATTTAAGGTGTTAAGGAACTAAGCCGGGAAACTTTATCCATCCATGTTCATGAGAAATAGGAGAAAAGAGTGGAAGATATGGAATTATAAAAATCCTATCTTATGTATATGAAAAGAAAGAAAAATGGTTATTGTTAAAAATTTGTGAAATTCCGAAAAGGTTTACCTATTACCAATCAGGGGATGGTCTACTCGTAACCAAAGTTAGAAATGAGAAATAGTGTGAAAGCCGTTGAAGGAACGGTAAGACAAATTCTTGTCATAAGCATTTGGTTGATCTGTACACTTTTAGATCTTCAATTTCGCTGATTTATGAAGAAGATAATCCTGAAAATTCATGAGATGAAGATTCACTATGCACACTAGACCGCACTTGTTCGGATTCCTCTATTTTGTCAATCAATTGGTGGGGATTGTATGTGAAGTACTTTTTATGTTTAGGAAGTTAAGATTTCAAGTTCTTACATTAATTCTCTCTGAATTTTATGCTTGTATGTCTTTAAGTTTATAGAAGTATAGTTTCTAAAGGAGAGTTGAGTTTTAGAGAATTGGAATTGCTTCACGCATGTTTTGCTCAGGACTAGCAAAATACTGGTTTGGGTGTGTGTTGAGCTCTGAATTGTGCATATTCTAACCCCAATTCATCACATATTATGCATGGTTTAAGTATTTAAAGACTAATTTAATACATGTTTTTGTATATTAAGGAATGAGAGAGAGAGACTTCATCAATATGATGTCAAATGACTCATTTTGTATGCCTTGAAGATAAATAGGATAAGTGCCAAGAGGTGGAAGAAAGAAGCATGGAAGAAAGAGAAGAAGAAAAGAAAAAGTGCAGAAAAAATGCACTGTCGACAGGTCGGCTAACCTGTTGACCATGGCCATCGATCGATCGACAGACTGGTCAAAATTTCACTTTAGAGGGAAGATTTCCTACTGAACTCGTTGGACTAAAAAGTCCTATCTTCGACCGGTCTATCGACAGGTCAACAGGAGGCCAACAGGTCAGCAGGACTCTGACAGGTTAGCAGACGGTGGACAGACATCCAAATTTCAAATTTTAGTTAAGTTCATTGGGTTTTTAAGCTTCAACACGTCGACGAAGGGCTCCGACAAGTCGACAACCGCCAAGGCTGCTGTAGATACCCCACCTTCGACTACAAAGTTGGTTGAGATAGCTAAATGGATGGAGGACCATAACCCCAAACCCCATGTCCAAACCTAGCCAAACTCACCCTTGTAAGCCCCAATCCATAGCCCAGCTCAAGCCTGAGCCTAGTCAACTCACCCCAGAAAACACCAGCCCAAAAAAATCATCCATAGAAAAAAAGTATTAAAGTCCCAAAAAAGTTAACCTTATGAGTCAACCTGCTGAGTCAAATCACCGAGTCAACTCACTGAGTCAGTCTAGCCCTCACACCCAGTCAAGTCACCTTGTCAAAACTCATCTTTCAAACCCAGTTGACTCACCTAGTTCCGAGCCGCAGCTTCAGAGCAGTTCTGAACCCGGACCTTAGATTTTCTTCTGCTTCAGGTTTGGAGCAAGTATACTCTGAAGCTGAAGCAAGATGGCCGTACGGGTGACCGTCTGATGGCCACCTGTCCCTATTTACAGGAGCTACCACTGCTCGCAGCTATAAATACCCTCGCCCCTTCTCATTCTCAGCATCCAGAAATCCCTCAACTTCCCAAAAAACTCGTCGATTTCGAGTCCATCTCCGCTCCCCTTAGCCCATTCCTTCACCGAGGAGAGCCCAAGTGAGAAGAGTCTAGCCCTGGTCCAGCCCAGCCTAACCTCAGTTCAAGTCTCTCGAGCTACCCAAGTCCTGATCTAGCCATTCGAAGCTAACCCTAACGATACCTCCGTCCATCTAGCTACTCTCATATCAGCATCATCTCATTCGTATCTAGCATAAGTGCAACATTTATTATTCTTCCGGCCCCCTTGCTTATCATTCTACTACAAACACTTGATCAGGTCTTAGCGTATGCTCTGAGGTTTGCCGGTTCAACCGGAACTTACTCATCAGAAACTTTGACCGATCAAACACACGGCATGCATCTCGCATAAAACACCTGTCAGTTCGAGCGTATGCTCTGCGCTTGCCTGTTAATGGAAACCTGCCCATAAAAAACTCTTACTGTTCAGATCTACATTCATGCATCATATCATTCATGAGAATGTACGATGATTAATTCAGACTTTCAAGTATTAGTTCGATTCTGTGAAGTAAAAACTGTACCTTGGTACAGGCAGAGTGGGTGCCTAATACCTTTCCACCTGTGGACCCTCGCCGTTTTCCACGCTCCCACATGACGACGTTCTCGTCCCTTCCCCTTTCGGGAAAAGAAGGAGAGGAAGATGCGTGAGTGCGAAATCGCCGTTTGTGCCACTGGCTTGCATCGTTCTCGAGGGCTTTGTTTGGTTGTCGTGTTAAGCTGGATGTGTTAAATGTGTTTATATAAGACCAGAGTCGCCACTAGCCAATTACTTCGAATCTACAGTCAGCTAGACCCCGTAGAAACGTTAGAGAAGGGGATCCGAAGATTCCTTCCTTTAAAATGACTCCTTTTGATCTGCGGCCAAAGATTCAAGGTAAGGGATCACGGTTACAGGGTGGGAAGAGGTTAAGCACCCCACACACTGCCCGTACCGAAGTACGGTCTCTACTTCACATAATCGAACTAAAACTTGAAAGTCTGTTTTAATCCTTGTGCATTCTCATAGATGACATGATGCATGAATGCGGGTTTGAACAGTAAGAGTTTCTGATGGGCAGGTTCCAACAACAGGCAAGCCCAGAGCGTACGCTCGAACTGACAGGTGCTTAATGTAAGATGTATGCAGTGTGCTCGAATGATCAAGGTGTTTTATGGTGAAGCATGAATGCAGGTCTGAACAGTAAGAGTTTCTGATGGGCAGGTTCCAACAACGGGCAAGCCCAGAGCATACGCTCGAACTGATAGGTGCTTAATTTAAGACATATGCAGTGTGCTTGAAGAATCAAGGTACTTGCAGTGAAGCAGGGGAGTTGGAAGAAAAGTAAATGTTGCACTTATGCTAGATGCAAATGAGATGATGCTGGAAAAGAGTAGCTGGGTGGACGGAGGTGTCGCAAGGATTGGCTTCGAGTGGCTGGATCAAGACTTGGATGGCTTGGGAGGCTTGGACCAGTGGTCAGGCTGGGCTGGACCAGGGCTAGGCTCTCCTCACTCGGACTCTCCTTGGTGGGAAAATGGGCTAAGGGGTGAAGGAGGACTTGGACCGCACCCGGACTGGCTGGACTTGAAGGGATGTTGAAATGAGAAAGGGAGGGGGGTATTTATAGCAGCGACCAGTGGCAAAGCTCGTAATTTATTTTGGGCGGCCTGCTATGGGCCGCCCGTACGGCCGTTCCTCGATTTCCAGCGAGGTACGGTCGCACCCTCGAGGCTGCTGTTTGACTCACTGGGTCGACTCAGTGAGTTGACTCAGCGGGTCGACTCGGTGGTTTGACTCAGCGGTTTGACTCGGTGGGTTGACTCGGTGTTTTGACTCGACGAGTTAACTCAGCGGGTTGACTCAGCGGGTTGACTCAGTGGGTTGACTCAGCGAGTTTGACTTTTTTAGGATTTTTTTGACTGGCTTTTCTTATGGGGGGTTTTTCAGGCTGATATTTAGGACTGGGTTGACTGGGTTCAGGCTTGAACTGGGCTATGGAATGGGGCTTACAAGGGTGAGTTTGGCTGAGTTTGGACTTGGGATTTGGGGGTATGGTCCTTCATTCAACCAGCTATCTCTACCAACAGTGTAGCCGAAGGTGGGGTGTCTATACCACCCTATAACCGTGATCCCTTATCACGAATCTTTGACCGTAGATAAAAAAGAGTCATTTTAGAGGAATGAATCTTCAGATTCTCTTCTTTAACATTTCTATAGGGTCTAACTGACTGTAGATTCGAAGTAACTGGCTAGTGTGACTTTGGTCTTATACGAACTCATCCAAATACATCCAGTTTAACCCAACGATAACACGACAACTGAAAAAACCCTCGAGAAAGAGGTGAGCCGGTGGCACAAACGGTGATTCACGCATACTCTCTTTTTGAAAGGGAGGGCCGGGAGTGAGGAAAGGCGAGCATCCACAACTTTGTAAAGAGTTACGCAATTCCAGAAGATTCCAAGTCGGTGGTGGATTTTTACTATAAAAGGACACCTTTATGTCGTTCCTAAGGCATCATAGAAGGCTGGGAAGTTTGTGGGAGGCAGAGAGGAGCATCGTGGAGCATTCGTAACTCCTCAAACTAAGGTTTTTATAGTTTTTTTTATGCTTTTAGTAGTTTTTTCTTTTGAGTTTAAGTTCAATCTGTTGATGATTGGCTAGACTTCTAAGCTAGGGCTAAGAGGTGAAGCTTATAATTATTTGCAATGTTTAATTCAAATTAGTTCAAGTATTTTTTTGGTTTAATGAAGAACACTTATAATTCAAGTTTGGAATAAAGTTAGTATTTTTAATTAATCTTCTATCTCTTGTAATTTCTCTTACATGGGATGTTTTGATTACTGAGATTGCTTAATGGGTTGTTGATTAATAGGAGTTTGATTTGTAGAGATCTTAGATCCATCATGATATGTTGGATGCTAAGAGATCTTACAAACCAAGTTTTCTGAGTGCTTATCTAGAACTAAGCTAGAAGAAGTTCTTATCTTCGGGATTGATCTGAGATAGATGTTTATGTATTGATATTGATTTAATAGAAGTTCAATTCATGCTTCTAAATCAAATCTAGTGACAAGACTTGAGGGATAATCATGAATGTGATCTTGCTTGTTTTTTGAAGGATTGGGCTATGTGATTGAATACGCCCAATACCTTAGTTGATTATGAGAGAACCATATCAGTGGATGTTCCATCTATGTTAGATGTGTTATTATGATTTAATTCCTCTATATTCTGATTAGATAGTGATAGAACTCCAATTCCAATTGAGTTATTAGCTTGAATGGTTTAAATTTGCATTGTGAATGATTATAAGTGGATCCTTGACGCTTTAGTGCTTATTTCCCTGATTTAGTTCTAAAATAGATAGTTTTATGTTTTTAAATTCCATCCATCAATATAAATCTGAATTTTGTCCATCCTAGTTATAAAGTTTATAATTGTTATGACAATCTCTAAGGATCGACCTCGGTCTTACCAATAATTATTATTACATCGCAACCTTGCACTTGAGGTGAGCGAACAATGCTCACCGTTGAAACCTTCCTAGGGCCCACCATCATGTTTATTTGAGATCGAACCTGTTTATAAGTTCACAAGGACATGGACGAAGGGAAAACACAAATATCAGTTTGATAAGAAAGTTTTGTGGCCCTCTAGAAGTTTTTAATGGTGGGCGTTCAATCCCCACTGTTTTCTATGGTGGGGTCACTTAAGCTTTGGATCTCATTATTCTTTGACACATGCCCTAAAATGATCTCTCCAAATGGATGGACAATGTGGATACAACAAATACATCATGATGGGCCCCAAGTTTTGATGGCAACGAAATATCTTAGTGGGGCCCGCTATACTGTGAGGTTCCCCTTGAGCACTGTGGCTTCCCCATAAGCACTTAGGTTCCCCTTCCACATTATTTACATTTTAGGTAAATGTTCACTCACCTCAGGTGCAAGGCTGCGATGTAGTAATAACTTGGTGAGGCTGAGGTCGATCCACAGGGAAGAGAAATGAATTCAAACTATTCTAATAACTCGAATCTAAGAAAGTTTAGAAAATCGATTGTTAACATAAATCAGTAAAATCTGAGATTTGAGAAGAACTAGAGCATTAAGGATCCACTTGTAGTAGTTCAATCCCAATCCATTTATTCAAGCACAAACACAATTAGAATGAAGGTCTTATCTCTCATCTAATTGGAAGATATAACATTCAACACAAACAGTCCCACTTAAATCTGGAAATCAGATTTCTAGTTTTAATGAAGCACATAAAACTTTTACTTGTAGCCTTTGAAGTAACATCCATAATAAGAGATAATGACATGCTCCAGGGTTACTACAATTCAAATTCAAACAAACCCATCATGGCAATTTCAGAGAATTGCAAGGCACTCATGTCCGGAGTATACAAACTCTTATAATTCAACTAAAAATCCAAGCTTTATTCAAACTAGAACATAAAAATTCATAAATAAGAAAATCGTACTTGAATAAACGAATTAAGTATTGAAACTAACTACATATTTCACCTCTCAGCTCTAGCTAAGAGGTAAATTAGAAGAAAGCATATTAAACTAGAACTAGAACTAGAAGAAGAAGAAGTTGTAGGAGGATAAGAAGCCTCCTAGGTCTTGATCCCTTTGCTCCATACGTTGCTAGATGCCTTAGGAAGGGATTGACAGTGTCCTTTTATAGCATAGATGCACCACCGAGTGAGAAGATTCGCGAAACCACGGAGTCCTACCGCACTTGGGAAGCCAAAAATTCAAAGTTAGAAAGTGAAAATCCGCACTCTGCAAGTGGCCGATATCTGGACATGTTCTAGCAAAATTACAAAGGTGTAGCAAGGTTTGGCCGATCGGTCTTGACCGGGTTAGCCTACCCGGCTAACCGGTCATGACCGGTCGGACCTCCTTTTGGGGCCTCCATTCTGTCTTCTTGCTTTCCCTTCTCACTTCACCTCTTTGCCCTGTCACTTGACTCATTTCCTTTCTCCTCTCTCTCGTTCCTACAATCACAAAGCATGTGTTAGATGAGTGTTTTAGGCCTAGTAACCATGCATTATGTGTGATGAAAAGGGGTTAGAATATGTATAATTGTGAGCTCAATACAAGCCAACCAGTATTTTGGTAGTCTCGAGCAAAACATGCGTGAAACAAGTTCAACTTTCCAAAACCCAACTTTCTTTCCGAAACTATGCTTCTATAAACTTTAAGACATACAAATACAAATACAAATTTCAGAGAAACTGTTTGCTTCCCCAAGTGTAGGGTTGTGATGTAGTAATAATCTTAGTAAGACCGAGGTCGATCCATAGGGACTTATGTAGGAATTCACAAAATACTTCCAATAGTTTCTACTGAGAAGCTAACAAATAAGTTTTCAAGGAGATTGATGTGAATAGCAAATTTGAACTTAAACTGAAGTAATCAATTAATAAAAAGCACTAGGGGTCCAAGGATCCACTTGTAGCAATCCTTGATGCTTAATTCTCTGTGGTTTCGATCTTTCTTAACTAGAATCGAAATTAAGATCTATTTAGTTGGATGATAGAACAGTTAAACCAACAATCTGCCATATGTAAGAGCCATGTGTATGATTCACTCAATGCAAGCTAGGACGAGCATACTCAATTGCATAGGTCAGTCTCAATTCCAATAAACTAAGTTCACAATCATAACCATCATTAAGTCCTGTCACAAGACAAAGCTAGATCATGATTTGAACTTGATTCAAATCACATACACAGTCCCACATAGTACAAAATTTTCAGAAAAGTAGAACTTTGGTAGGAAGTTCCCACATGAAGATCATGAATCTAGAGTGTATTCCGATTCCTCAGATCATACAAGTCTAGATTAGTTCACAACAATTAAGAACTTAAGCAATTCTTCCAAACATCCATGAGTCATCATAAGACTAAGATAAACTACTTAGAACTTGAATTAAACTTCAAACCATTGTTCATAAACATGAAAACCAATCTTAAAACCAACTTTAAACGAATTAAAACATCTTAGATTCACTACAAGCTTCACCTCTTAGCCCTAGCTAAGACTAGCTAAGAGGTTTAGCCGTTCATGCTCCAAGGAAACATGAAACAACTAAAAAAAAACATAAAAATAGTAAATAAACTAGGAGGAGTTGTGGAACTTCGAAATCCACTTCCGCCGCCTCCCACCTTGCTCAAACTCTTCTAAGATACCCTAGGAACGATCCCTAGGTATTCTTTTATAATAGGGAGGCTCCGCAGCATCAGAATCTTCTAGAAATTGCGTAAGCTTACGCAGTGCGCAGAGAAATTCGGGGCTTGTAGAACATACCTCATTATGCAGACGACCGGTCGCACGACCGGTCTCAAAAATTTTAAAAACGTCCAGAGAGTTTTGGGAATTTTCAACCTAGAAAATTAATTCACGGACCGGTCGCATGACCGATCGCAGAAGTGGACGACCGGTCGCACAACCGGTCTTAGACAGTCCAGTGAGTTGTGGCCTCTGTGCCCCTCTGTTGAGTGATCGGACCGGTCGGACGACCGATCCTGGGCCTTGGACGACCGGTGGGACGACCGGTCTTGGGTGTCTTCTTCTTCTTTCTTTTCTTCTCTTCTTTGCTTCCTTCTTCCACCCTTTCACACTTGGTCCTTTGATCTTCTTTGCTTCTAAATAGCATCTTTAAGTCTCCCTTTGATGATTCCTCTCTCTCATCCCTACAATCACAAATCCATACATTAGACTAGTCTATAAATCATGAAAACCTTGCATAATGAGTGATGAATTGGGGTTAGAATATGCACAATTAAGAGCTCAACACACCCCCCAACCAGCATTTTGCTAGTCCTGAGCAAAACATGCGTGAAACTAATTTCATTCTCCAAAACCCAACTCTCCTTTAGAAACCCTTCTTCTATAAATTTTAAGACACACAATTGTAAGATTCAGAAAAATTAGGTGGTAGAGGTTGAAACCGTAAACTCTCAAAATAGAATAAGTGTCCATATGAAATTCCCACTGATTGGTTGATAAATAAAAGAACTTGAACAAATTCAACCTAGTGTGCATAGTGAAAATTCATCTCATGAGTTTCTAGGATTATTTTCTTCATAAATCAACTAAACTATAGATCTCAAGGTGTATAGAGCACAATAAGCCAATGACAGGAATTTGCCTTAATGTCCTTCCGACGGCTTTCACACTACGTCCCATTTCCGGCTTTCGTTATGGGTAGACCATCCCCCGGTTGGTAATAGGTAGCCCTAATCAGAATTTTCCACCATTTTTTCCATCATTCCCAATTTCATTGTATAGGATTTTTAGAAATCCATATCTTTCGTTATTTTCCCATGAACAAGGCTGGACAAAGTACCCCGGCTTGGTTTCTCAACACCTTAAATCAAAGTCTAGCTAATCCATAAATCGCATAATCCTTTCAACTCATGAAAATCGTGTAATGTGAAATAGGTGTACAAGTGTTCAAATTTTCTATCAATCACATAACTAGGGGAATTCACATATAAAACCATTATGCTATGAGAAGTTCAAGACTTATAACCTCATACACTTCATATCTCTTCCTCTTATGCTCATATAATCTTGAATGCATAGAAATAAAGTTTTCCAAAAGAGTTTTGAATTTTAGAAAAATAGAAAAATTTCTACATAATTGCTCGAAATGTTACAAAACGCTGGATTCATCGAAGTGATCCTACACCCCCAACCAAATCTTGCATTGTCCTCAATGTAAAAGATGTGCAATGAACAAAACATGAGAGCAAATTGAAAATAAAAGGGAGTGAGGAATGATAGTACCTGAGAAAGTGAAAAGTGGAATTCTTCCTCCTAACAAACTTAGGAAAAAGTAAACAAAAACAATAAAATCCTAATCCTAACAACTCTACACCTCCATCAGACTAGGAGATCAATCATCCTGATACATAGGATCAGTCAGAGGTATGGACATACCTTCTGAAGGAAAATTCTTAAAGAACGACTTTAATCACTGACCATTCGCCTTAAAAATGTTGCCGTTCCTTGGATTTAACAACTTAAAGTCCCATATGGGTAGACAGTTTGCACAATGTAGGGCCCGGTCCATCGAGATCTCAAATTTTCCAAAAATAAATGTAGGCGAGAATTATACAGAATGACTTTTTGATTGATCGTGAATGTCTTATGAAGAATGTTATTATCATGGAATATCTTCGTCTTGTCCTTGTAAATTCTTGCATTCTCATATGCTTCGTTCCAGATTTCTGCAAATTCATTCAATTGTAGTTTGCGTAGCGAGCTCGCCTTGTCAGAATCAAAATTCATCATCTTAATTGCCCAATATGCCCTATGTTCTAACTCCACAGGCAAGTGACAAGCCTTCCCATAGACAAGTCTATAGGGAGACATTCCAATAGGTGTCTTAAAAGCGGTACGGTAAGCCCAAAGCGCATCGGTGAGTCAAAGCGACCAATCCTTGCGATCGGGGTTCACCGTTTTCTCCAAAATATGTTTAATCTCCCTATTGGATATTTCAACTTGTCCACTAGTTTGTGGGTGATAGGGAGTGATCACTTTGTGTGTAATGCCATATTTCTTCATTAAGGTTTCAAATGGGCGATTACAAAAGTGAGACCCTCCATCACTAATGATGACTCGAGGTGTTCCAAACCAGGAAAGAATATTCTCTTTTAAGAACCGAATGACTGTTTTATGGTCATTATTCTGGCATGGAATCGCCTCGACCCATTTGGACACATAGTCAATGGCAAGCAAGATATATATGTTTCCAAAAGAAGATGGGAATGGACCCATGAAATCGATGCCCCAACAATAAAAAATTTCAATTATTAAGATGGGATTGAGTGGCATCATATTTCTACGGGAAATTTCTCCCAATTTCTGACACGGCTCACATGTTTTGCAACTCTCATGTGTGTCCTTGAACATAGTGGGCCAATAAAACCCACATTGTAGAATTTTGGATGTGGTCTTCTTAGCCGAAAAGTGGCCACCACATGCCTGAGAGTGACAAAAGGAGATGATACTTTGTTCTGCATCATCTGGCACACATCTCCTTATGATTTGATTGGGACAATACTTGAATAAGTATGGGTCATCCCATAGGAATTTTCGCACCTCAGTGAAGAATTTATCCTTATCTTGCTTTTTCCAATGTGTAGGAATCGTACCTGTAGCAAGATAGTTAGCAATGTCCGCATACCATGGCAATTGGGAGACTGCAAAAAGTTGTTCATCAGGGAACATGTCATTGATTGCGGTCGTTTAGGGGAATCGGTGAGAACAAGTAGAGAGAGGTGGTCAGCCACTACATTTTCTACTCCTTTCTTATCATGTATCTCTATGTCAAATTCCTGGAGTAGAAGGATCCATCTTAACAACCACGATTTAGCATCCTTCTTAGCGAGAAGGTACTTAAGCGCGGCATGGTCAGTGAATATGATGATCTTGAATCCAATCAAGTAGGACCTAAACTTGTCCAAGACAAAAACTACGGCTAAAAGTTCTTTTTCTGTAGTAGTGTAGTTTGCTTGGGCTGAGTTTAAGGTTCTACTTGCATAGTAGATAACACAAGGCTTCTTCTCTTTTCTTTGGCCTAGCATAGCCCCAATAGCATAGTTGCTTGTGTCGCACATAATTTCAAAAGGAAGGCTCCAATCAGGTGGTTCCATTATGGGAGCACATGTCAACATACCTTTAAGTGTGGTAAAGGCATTTTGACAATCTTCATTCCACTCAAAAGAATTCTCCTTTTGAAGTAGGTTACATAAAGGACGAGAGAGTGAACTGAAGTCCTTTATGAACCATCTATAAAATCTTACGTGTCCCAAAAAGGACCGCACATCTCGTATGCTCTTGGGTGGTGGAAGGTTAGAAATAAGATCAATTTTCGCTTTGTCCACCTCGATTCCATTTTGTGAAATGATATGACCAAGTACAATTCCATTTTGAACCATAAAGTGACACTTCTCCCAATTCAACATAAGGTTCTTCTCTTCACAGCTTTTTAGCACAGATTTCAAGTGCACAAGGCACTCATCAAAGCTACAACTAAATACTAAAAAATCATCTATGAAGACTTCGAGAATTGTCCCCACCATATCAGAAAAGATACTCATCATACAACACTGAAAGGTGGCAGGGGCATTACATAGTCCAAACGGCATCCGTTGATAGGCGAAGGTGCTGAATGGACGTGTGAATGTAGTCTTTTCTTGGTCTTCACGGGAGATCTCTATTTGGTTGTACCCTGAATAGCTATCAAGGAAGCAAAAATGGGAATGACCCGCCAAACTTTCTAAAATTTGATCAACAAACGGTAGGGGGAAGTGGTCTTTCCTCGTGACAGTGTTTAACTTCCTGTAGTCAATGCACAGTCTCCAACCGGTAGTGACTCTGGTTGGTACAAGTTCATTATTGTCATTGGCTACGATGGTTATTCTGGATTTTTTCGGCACCACTTGAGTTGGAATCACCCATTGACTATCGGATATTGGGTAGATAATACCCACATCCAATAGTTTTACCACTTCGGCCTTAACCACATCCTTCATGTTTGGATTGAGTCGTCTTTGTGGTTGCCTAGATATCTTCGCATTCTCCTCAAGGTGTATGCGATGAGTACAAATCAATGGGTCAATGCCTTTGAGATCCGCAATCGACCACCCAATGGCACTCTTGTGCTCTAATAGAGTGGTCATTAGCCTACTCTCTTGTTCCTCATCCAAGTGGGAAGAAATCACCACTAGATATGTCTCATCTTGACCTAAATAGACATATTTCAACTCACTTGGTAATGGTTTTAGGTCGAGTGTTGGTGCCTTGATATTGGATGTGAGGGTTCTACTCTTGTTTACGGGTAAAGGCTCAAATAGGGCCCTCCATCTTTTGTAATCAAGCACCGGCATCACATCTAAAATGGCATCCATCTCTCGTATTGTGTCATCATTTATCTCATGAGAATGGGCCACACATGCCTCCAAAGGGTCGGAATATCATGTTGAGGGGAAAGTTTCCTCCACGAATAATTTAATCAAGTTTATCTCGTGGATCTCCTCATCAACTTCCCATGGTTGTTTGCATAAATCAAATATATTAAGCTTAAAAGTCATATTTCCAAAGGACATTTGTACAAGCCCATTTCTACAATTGATAATTGCATTGGAAGTAGCTAGAAAAGGGCGGCCAAGTATGATAGGAATTTGAGCACCGATACCTATCACGGGATGTGTATCCAAGACAATAAAGTCTACTGGGTAGTAGAATTTATCAACTTGGACAAGAACATCCTCAATCATTCCTCTCGGTATACGAATGGATCTATCAGCAAGTTGGAGTGTGGTTTTCATGGGTTTCAATTCACCTCACCCAAGTTGTTCGTAAACTGAGTATGGAATAAGGTTCACACTTGCCCCTAACTCGAGTAAAGCTTGTTTAATCTGGTAGTCTCCTATGATGCATGAGATGGTTGGACTACCTGGATCCTTGTATTTTTAGGGCACCTCTTATTTGATAATAGCACTCAAATTCTCAGTCAAAAGTACTTTGTTGTGAACATTGTGTTTCCTTTTAACCGTACACAATTCCTTTAGAAATTTGGCATAGGATGGTATTTGTTTTATGGCATCCAACAACGGAATGTTGATCTTCACCTGCTTGAAAATCTCTACAATTTTCAGATTTTTGTCTAAAGGTTTGGGTGAAATCAACATTTGGGGAAACGGGGCAACCGGCTTGTATTGCCTTTCCGGTTCTTTCTCTTGTGGAGTGTTGTTTAAGCTATCATCCTCTTTGAAAATTTTCAGATCCTTAGGCTCTAGAGCCTTTACCAAATTAGATTTATCAACTATTTTCCCACTTCTCAAAGTGGTGATAGCTTGAACATGCTCTGTATGTTGGGAGGATGAGCTTGCGTCTTGTATCTCAAATTGGGTTCTTGGGTTAGGAAGAGGTTGGGCAGGAAGTATGCCTTTCTCCCTAACACTGAGGTGAGATTCAACTTTAGCCATTGAGGTTTTCAATTCATTTATGGCTTGAGTTGAATTTTGATTGAATTTCAATTGCTCTTGCATGAACCCATCTATTTTCAGAGAATTAGTCTTGTTATGCTTAGCTTGAACCGATACAAATGCACCCAACATCTCCGCTAGCGTAACTTTTGGAGTAATGACTAGAGATGGCCCTAGTATAGGTTGAGCTTGAGGGATATTGTTTGCATTCGCAGTGGGTCCATTCCTCCAACCGAAGTTGGGATGGTTCTTCCAACTAGCATTAAACGTGTTTGAGTTTGGAGCACCAAATTGCCATTGATAATTGTTTATGGCATTTGATTGTTCTTGTAAGATGTCTTGAACCGCTGAGATTGTGGGACAATCTTGTATTATATGTTGATTTCCGGCACAAATTCCACAAACAGTTTTAACGTCATTAGAGTTGATCGTCTCTCATTTCTTTAATTCAATGGCCTCGGATTTTCTTGTGAGGCTAGCCACACGTGCACTTATGCTATCCTCTTCTGATAGGACATAAATTCCTCTTTTTCCCTTTATTGGCTAGTCTTGGAATTTGCTGGTTTAGATGTATCCCAAGACTGTGCATTCTCAGCTAATTCCTCCAAATAGTCTCATGCTTCTTTGGCTTCCTTATTCATGAACTCCCCATTACACATCATCTCTATGAATTGGCGCATGGGTGAAGTCAGTCCTTCATAGAAAAGCTTATAACCCGCCAAATTTCATAAGCATGATGTGGGCATGCGTTTAACAAGTCCTTAAACCTCTCCCAACATTGGAAGAAAGTCTCATCTTCCTTTTGGGCAAAGTTCATGATAAGGCACCTCAACATGTTCATTTTGTGAGTAGGGAAGAATTTTTTTTATGAATTCCCTATGCATATCAGTCCATGCACCAATTGATCTTGGCCTTAATGCATGTAGCAACCTTTAGCTTTATCTTTAAGGTAAAGGAAATAATTTAAGCCTAACTACATCATCAGTAACATTCGCAAAGTGCATGGTGGTGATTACCTCATCAAATTCCTTAAGGTGTTGATAGGCACTTTCACTATATAATCCATGGAATTTTGTAAGGAGTTGGATTACTCCCGGTTGCAAATCTACATTCCTGCATTTTGTGGAAAGACCATGCATGAGGGAGTGCTCGCTCTTGCTGGTTGCAAGTAATCACGTAATGTTCTTGGTCGGGGAACATTCTCAACAACATTTTCTCCCGTTTCGGTTTGATTTTGGCCCAGATTAGGATTGGCCATCGGATTAGGTTGATTTACAGCCATATTTCAGACAACATTGGAGAAGTTAGATGTCTCCTAGCACGTGGTTCTCTGTCAATTCCTTCAACTATTCTCCTTCACTAATGAGTCGGTTATTAGAATCCCGAGCCCAATGTGGCATGCAAATCCAAAAAGAATAAACAAAAAGAAAAGAAAAAAAAGAAATTATTCCTTCCTTTCTTTACTCTTGTCTAAGACCGAAGCACAAGGTGTCTTGCAATGGCTAGGTTAGAAGCAAGGATAGAGACCGATTTCTCCTGGTCAATAGGGGCTCAGAGAACTCCCCACCCACTCTTTGAATCTTTGAGAAAGTTGCAGAAAAAGAAGAAAGAGGAGTAGCGTGTGAGAAGAGAAATCTTGAGCACAAGGTGATCCCAGACTGCAAAGTCGACCAATAGGAATCTAGGTGGCACAAGGCCTACCTATCAGAGATCCAAAAGGAGTCTCCACCCACTCTACAAGAGATGAATATGATAGGAATGAATAGGAGAGAAGAAGAGTAAGGTTTAGAAAGATAGAACCTAATTTGACACTTGAGGTTGTTAGTGCACTTTTTCGTGGCATACTAGTGCACCTTGTTTGTCAATTACTTAGGTCAGTGAGTCTAGTATCGGTTGAGCTTAATGAAGACGAAGACCGAAGACTCAAGTGGCCCTGCTGTATCAAGGAAGAAGAAACAGGTAAAAGTGATGGTGTGCCTTAACCTTGACCAAAACCTAACCCTTAACCTCTTAGATGACTTGCACCAACTAGGTATACCTTAGTCATCATCATTAGTCTTAGAACTCCATGAAAAATATGATAAGTTAGACTAATTAAAGAGGTGGAAGCTACTGTAAACAAAACAGTTCAAACAGCATTTTCCGATTGATCTCCGATCAATCAGACATTGGCTCGATAGGACTCCGATCAATCGGACATAAGTTCCGATCAATCGGAATTTGTTCCAGCAAAATTTGAAAATCCTCTGGACAAATTTCCGATCAATCGGACATACTTCTGATCCATCGGAAGGGGTTCATCCGATCAATCGGACAGTGATCCGATCAATCGGAGTATCTTCCAGAGATTTCACTGGATAGATTTTCGATCAATTGGACTAGTCTCCGATCAATCGGATCCTTTTTCCGATTAATCGGAGATGCGCGAATCTGCCCGTTTTTGACCGTTGAAAGAAAATCTATTTAAGATGGGGGATTCATTTTTGAACTAGAGAGAGGGGATTTTGAGGAGATAGAAGCCACCATTGCTAGAGACCATTAGAGGCTCTATCCCAAACCCATAGCAAGTCATTCTCCTTATGTTTTTCATCACAAGCTTGGGCCATTCAATGA
>PVNU02001594.1:0-19729 GCA_003013855.2 Liriodendron chinense | reverse complement strand
CATCATGTGGGGCCCAACCTTTAATATGGGTCATTCATAATGTGGGCCCACCTTTAATGTCAATTTTCCATCATGTGGTCTCACATTCAATGTCCACCATCCATCACGTGAGTCCTACCTTTGATGTGGAACATCCATCATGTGCGTCCCATATTTGTTGTGGATCATCTATCATGTGGGGCCCACTTGATGTGAATAGTTCATCATGTGGGACCCACCTTTGATGTCCACCATCTATCATGTAGGTCCCACCTTTGCTATGGACTGCCCATGTGGGGCTCAACCTTCTGAAATTGCGGTTTTACCGCTTGTAGAGATACTCGGAGATATGCCTAATGTCCTAGAAGGGGGTGAATAGGACATTTTGAATTTTCAATTACAATTTAAAACTAAATCAAGTCAATCTTATCAACCAAGATTATCACAAGAACATTCAAAGTAATTATATGATTAATTTGTAAGAAAAGACTATCATAGGCATTTCATCAAACAGTTAGCATTCATGATTGACTAAACCATTCAACACATAGAAATCATTCAATCTCACAATGCACAACGATTTATAGTGGTTCGGTTTCCCTACTCCACTCCCAATTCACGATCTCAACCTATGAGACCACCGGATTTCACTATAGTCGTGGTTTTAAATCGGGTTAACCATCAACCTTAACATCCTTTGATTTAGGACCACGTTTACCATCCGCCGATGGCCCAATCCAGGGACTTGACGAGTTTGGATCTCAAACTCTCACCAATCGTAATCCAAGGACGGTCATGTATACTCCCGCCGGAGTTTCCCAATCCAGGAAATAATGATTCAATAAATGGACTCTCAAATACTAGACATACCTAGATGATTGAGTCCCGATTCAATGCCTTTGATGAATAGCTTCAGCTCCACGTGCTCTAGCTTCTCTTTGTGCTCCCAAGATCAGCTACCGATGCAAATGATGTGTATATGATTATGCCGGGTAGTTGGGAGAGAGATGGTCAAGTTCCTCTTGCCTATTCAATGCAATGGTTATGAGGAACTACCAAACTTCAGCATTCAATGGCTATAAACGACCTCATAAAGACATTTCGAAGGTAGGTCAGCCATGAATGTATATCTTGAGTTCATACTTCAAACCGAGCTTTGAATACTCAATGATAAGCCATTAATGGCTAGGTTTGAATGATGAACTCAAGGGAGTTAAGAGGAAGGAGGGTAGGAAGATGTGAGTAAAGACTCTCTCACTTAGCTCTTGATGGGTGTTGAATGCATGCCAAGAAAGACCACAAGATGTGTCTATATAAAACCCTTAATGATGGCCCCAACGGATAAAAAAAGGTCACGTCCGACCTGTCAAAGAGAGGTCTCAACCGGTTGGACAGACCGGTCGTATTTCAAAATGTTAGCCACCATTTGGGTCTGACCTACCGTCAAGACCGGTCGGATGAGCTTGCTGGATACACTGCTACATGCAGTCTGACCGGTCAAGATCGGTTGGCTGCCTATTTGGTTCAAAGAAGCATAGCTGCTGGACAGTTTTAGTCTTGCTGGCCGACTGGTCAAGACCGGTCAGCAGTCCAGCCCAATTATTTCCAGCAAGGCTACTAGTCATATGTTGCACTTCAGGCCGACCGGTCAAGACCAGTCGGTTGTCCAGCTGAATACAACACATCAAGGTCACTGACCTCTTTTGATGTGCCTGGCCGACCGGTCAAGACCGGTCGGCTGTCTTGGCAGCCCACATGCAACACTGCTGTTGGACAGGTTTTGAATTACTGGCCGACCGGTCAAGACTGGTCGCTGTCCAGCTGAATTTATCACAGCAAGGTTGCTGTCAATGCAGATGTGCCTGGCCGACCGGTCAAGACCGGTAGGCTGTCTAGACCTCTTTATCACAGCAGGCTTGTTGGACTAAGGCGAAGAGTCAGTCCGACCGGTCATGACCGGTCGGCTGCCTTGAGGTCTTCAACACAGCGGCGGAACACTTCACGAATGAAGTATGAAGTGTTTGGTGCATGGAGTCCAATGTTTGGACAAATTTTCAATTATGATTCGCACCTGCCATGGACAAACAAGTCTGATCAACTTGTGCTAGGGTCGAGAAGGAATGGGATAAGTTAGGTCGGTCATTACGCCATTCATTGATGTTTTGGGTTTCCTAAGGTCGATTTATATGCAACTTACCTGAGATCTTGTTTCAGCTTGAGCTTGAGCAATGGAAGGAGCATAATCTTCAAGTCTTGAGCTTCAAATCTTCGACCGGGGCTCACATGACAAGACGCGACCAACCAACACGACAATTGACAAAATAAAGTGTACTAACAATCTCCCCTTTTGTCAATTACGTGACAAAACATCTAACCTAGACATATCATGACTTCCTTATCATGATGAACCCTAAAACAGAAAGCAATATACACCCAATTACATGTCTATACAGATATACAAAATGATCTTTATAAAAGGACATGTATAGACTCGATTTTCTTCAAAATCTCCCCTTAATACTTGCACCTACAAAGTCCTGCAAAATATATAATCGGACCTTCTAGGTGGGATGATTCTCTCCCTTTTTGTTAGTAATTGACAAGGGTTAGCCAGCAAAAAGATATGCCTAAGAAAGCTGCAAGGCTAGCGCTGAAAATATTTCAATCACATAAAACAGGGAAGAGATATAGAAATTGAAGCCCTGAGGAGATTTAAAGAACTAAACATGCTAGATATACAAGTAATCATGAAAGCATAGAGGTCTTATAGCCCAATCAACCAACCACCCCTCCAGATGTATATCCAGACACATAAAAACACAAATCATGAGCTAAATAGGGCGAATATGCCTGAACCATCCAACCTCCCATAAATATGCAATAAAGATCAAGAGCTCATGAAGAGAAAAATATATGACTAGAGTGAACAGAAACAGCATCCATACATATACCAAAATGGGCAAGCAGCCCAATGTAGATATGCGTCAATCCGTGCAAAGTATACAATGAAACCCATAGAAAAATAGTACATGAAATCCAGACGATGTCATTGGTCATACAAAAGGAACTGTGACCAAGACATGAGACTAGTAATCTAATCCATCACCCAGATCGGGGGGTGGAACATCCCCACGTGCCGCACGCTCCCACATCTCCATCCGTCTCTCTAACTGTGCGAGGTAAGCCACAATGGCCTCCTGCTGTACAAGAATGGTGGCATGTCCCTGTAAAAGCTGATGCTCGCTCTGCTCAATCCCGTCAAGTCGCTGAAAGAGATGCTCATGAAGCTGGCGAAGGTCAGTAATATGTGATGGAGGATCCATAGAAGGGGATCAACGCCGAGTGAAAGCACGAGGAGGCGTACTGAAGCGACTCGGAGCAAAACGAGGATCACGGGAAGGATCAGAGGAAGGTGGAGAAGGTGAAGTCTGGGAAGGTCCAGTGGAGACAGGCGGAGCCTCAGGCCGGGATGGCTCTGTCGGATCATGCTGCTGATCCTGCAAACGACGATTCTGTATGGCTTCCTGGGTAAGCTCCATACGAGCAATGATGGTGCGATTTATAATGATGGGCTTGTGAACTTTATCAGAACTAACAATGTCAATCGCATCAGCAAGTTTGAATATGAGATGCCCAAAAGGAAGACAAGAGGAGTTTCCATCGTCACACAAGATAACCTAGTGAATGATAGACATGATCCGGGAGGGTAGGCAAAGTGGATGACCTTGACCAACACGATAGAGTAGACGAAACATGGTTTCCGTGACATCCGCCTTATTACTCCTTCTGGGATACACATTGCGGAAGAATAGGTTATGAAGAATACGGTAATCCTATAACATGGAGGACGCCCAAGCGCACCTCCGACCCATTTGGGTGCCCCATCACCACATAGGAATTTGGCAATGAGTTCATTAGGTATGGGCCCCAGAGAGGAAAAATTAAAAGGAGACTCCTCAACAATCAGAACTCCAACGAATTAAGAGATGGAGTTCAAAGTAAAGACGCACACCCATTCACTAACCTCAACTTTAAAAGAGGGGGGAGAGGTGGTGACATGAATACAGGAGGAATAGAACCTCCGAACTACGTCAAACTGGACAGGGCCCCCCATGTGGAGTACGGGAGCCCAATTTATGGCGTCCAACATGGAAAGGATATTATATTTGGCTAAGTCATTCAAATTTTAGACTTTTCATACACCACCTCTTTGTCCTTGAAATCATCCCAATGGGTGGAATGGGATGAGACATTTTGACCTAAGGATTGAGATTGAAGAGGGGGAATGGAAGATGAGGCAACCCCTTCCCCTTTTGTGAGGGTTTTCTTTGATTTTAAAGGGCGAGGAGGAGGTTTAGCTTTTGCCTTAGACCGACCACTCCGCCTCAAGTGGAGCTCATATTCACTCTCTTGGGAAGACATTGAAGATACAACAAAGCACCCTAAATCACTCCTAGATTTGAAAAGAAAGGATTTAACAAAGAAGGATGGGAGTGAATCCCTAACCTATGGAACGAGGGTGGAGAAGAGTAATGTAGAGGAGGTTGGAAACTCTAATCTTGGCAAAAATCACCTTGGAATCACCTTGGAATGCAAGAGGAGGAGTTGGAGCAGCAAGTGGAGGTGAGAAAATGGAGGAATGAGTGACCCAAGTGAGCTCCAAATGTTTATAAAAAGGTCTCCACGGATGGGCTGTCGTACGAGGTGACCGGTCTAGGTTTGCACGACCGGTCTTGACAGGTCGTATGGAGTGAAGTGGGCGTCCAGACCTGTCTGATGGCAGCCCAACCGGTCTTGACCGGTTGGATGGCTTAAAAAGGGTGCGTCCAGATAGATCAGGAGGTAGCCCGACCGGTCTTGATCGGTCGGCTGACCGGTCGTCCCGCAATGTTAGCAGCAGCAGAGGGATTCTGCACTGGATTTACTAGATAGAACGTTTGTCCTTTGGACAGACTATTAGCTTTTAAATCCAAGTACCCTCACTAAGGATACAACACCCATACTCATGGTGTACCAAGGTACAACCCAACACAAAATGAGGGACCCTTAAAGGTCCAGATTTATCGATAGAAGACAAAAAATGGGACTATGTTCCCAAATATTCTTAGAGAGCAATGAGAAACGAGGCAAAGGTCCTCAAATATACCTCTAAAGATCAGATAGAAAGGCTTAAACCCCAGATATTACCTGCAAATATACACTTCTTAGATAAACTAGACACACCCAACACCAATGGACTTCTGGAGGTTCACAAAGCGAACTGAGTCCAAGGGTTTCGTTAGGATGTCGGCTAGCTGATTCTCGGTAGGCACATGTTCGAGAGATACTATGTGATCTTCAACCAATTCTCGAATAAAGTGGTGCCTAATATCGATATGCTTAGTGTGCGAGTGTTGTACTGGATTTTTTGAAATATTTATGGCACTAGTATTGTCGCAAAATAGAGTCATTGTGCCTTGGTTAACCCCATAATCGGTCAAGGTTTGTTTCATCCATAGTAATTGTGCACAACTTCCGGCAGCAATATACTCTGCTTTGGCTGTGGATAAAGAAATGGAGTTTTGTTTCTTACTATGCCACGCCACAAGGCAATTTCCAACATAAAAGCACGCACCACTGGTTGATTTACGATCATCCATGTTACCAATTGGCATCTGAATACCCCGCAATATCTGTAGATGAATCAAAGGGGTACCAAAGACCGTATTCAGTAGTGCATCCTACAAACCGGATGATTCGCTTAACAGCAGTGAGGTGAGATTCTTTGGGATCAGCCTGAAACCAAGCACATGCACCTACACTAAATGCAATATTTGGTCTACTAGTAGTGAGATAAAGAAGACTACCAATCATGCTTCTATAAAGATGTTGATCTACACTTTTCCCTATAAGGTCTTTCGATAGTTTGACAGTGGTGCTCATAGGTGTAGTGTATGATCGACCAGAATCTAAAGCCAAATCTCTTAACAAGATCTTTAGCATATTTGGCTTGGGTAATGAATATTCCTGATGCAAGTTATTTTACTTGTAGCCCTAGAAACATGTTAAGTTCTCCTACCATACTCATTTCAAATTCTGATGTCATTAATACAGCAAAGGAGATGGACATTTTCTCACATGTAATTCCAAAAACAATGTCATCCACATAAATCTGGGCAATCAACACGGAATTCTCGGCTTCTCTTATGAAGAGAGTTTTGTCAATGCTCGCCCTAGCAAAATCATGGTCTATAAGAAAGTGAGTTAGGCGTTCATACCATGCACGGGGAGCTTGCTTAAGTCCGTAAAGAGCCTTTTTCAATCGGTATACTTTGTGAGGATATTTAGGATCAATGAATCCTTTTGGTTGTTCAACATACACTTTCTCATCAAGAATACCATTCAAGAAGGCATTTTTTACATCCATTTGAAATATTTTGAACTTTAAAGCACAAGCAACAGCCATAAGAATTCTAATAGACTCGAGTCTAGCTACCGGGGCAAATGTTTCATCAAAATCAATACCTTCAATTTGTGAATCCCTGAGCAACTAACTGAGCCTTATTATGTATTACATTCCCAGATTTATCGAATTTATTCTTGAAAATCCATTTGGTTCCAATAACATTTTTCCTTTCAGGCCTGTCGACCAGATACCAAACCTCATTTCTAATGAATTGTTGAAGCTCTTCTTGTATTGCAAGGATCCAGAATTCATCGTTTAGAGCTTCATCAGCATTTTTTGGTTCTATTTTAGAAGTGAAACACAGGTGACTGTTGACTACCTCCAACTGTCTCCTGGTTTTGACACCGGCGTTAGAATCCCCAATGATTTGATTGAGGGGGTGATCCTTGACAACTTGCACATCACCAGGAGTAGTGGGGGCATTTGAAGATGAGGGTTATTTATCAGATTTGCCTATCTCGCATATACCCTTATCTTCTTCATCACCTGGAGACACTGATTTATCCAAGCTATCATCTACAGTCACATTGATTGACTCTTGAACTGATGAGGTTCGAATGTTGTAGACACGAAATGCTCTACTATTTAATGAGTACCCTAAGAAGATACCCTCATCACTCTTAGAGTCAAACTTTTCCAAATTTTCATGGTCTCTCAGAATATAACATTTACTACCAAAGACCTTAAAGTATTTCACATTTGATGTCTTTCCACACCACAGTTCATAAGCAGTTTTGTTTAAACCTGCCCTTAAATAAACTCGATTATAATATAGTAGGCAGTGTTTACTGCTTCGGCCCACAGATTTTGCGTGACGATCCACAACCAAGGTGGGACCTACATGATGGATGGTGGACATCAAAGGTAGGTCCCACATGATGGATTATCTACATCAAGTGGGCCCCACATGATAGTGGTCCACAACAAAGGTGAGACCCACATGATGGATGGTGGACATCAAAGATGGGCCCCCCATGATGAATGACTCATGTTAAAGTGGGGTCCCACATCAAGGTGGGCCCACGTAATGAAAGGTTCACATCAAAGGTGGGCCCCATAAAATAGATGACCCGTATCAAAGTGTGGCCCAACATGCATGACGGAACATCCGCATCAAGTGGGTCCCATTTGATGGACAGTCCACATCAAAGGTGGTACCCACGTGATGGATGATGGTCATTAAAGGTGGGCCCACATGATGAACGACACATAATGAAGGTGGGGCCCCACACAATGAATGGTCCACATCAAGGTGGGCCCACATAATGGACAGTGTAGGCTTCACATGATGGATGGCCCACATAAAAGTATGGCCTCTCATAATGGAAAGTTCACATCAAGTGGGCCCTACCTAATGGATGGTCCACATCCAAGGTCTCTCATGATGGATGACCCATATTCAAAGTGGGCAGGATGATGGATGATGGAAATCAAAAGTGGGCCCCATATGATGGACAATCCACTTCAAAAGTATGGCTCACACTATGGACACATCAAATGTGGAGTCTACGTGATGGGTGATGGGTAGTGGACATTGAGAGGCCCCATATAAAGAACAATTTGGAATGATGTTGGGCCCCACATGATGGACGGTCCACCAAAACAACCATTTGGATTGGTCATATATTAAAGTTGTTGTAATATTTAAAAATGATGTCAACTACCCTTGAAAAAAGCTCTTATTTAAAAGTTTTACCAAACATGCTTATTTTAAATAAGAGCTTTTTTTTTGGAGATTTTCCAAACAAACTTATTTAAAACAGAGCTAGAACAAAAAGGACTCATTGAATTAGCTCTTATTGAATTGAGTAGAGATGCCAAACGAGCCCTTATTCTCATATATACACCAGTGTCTTAATAAATTTGGAATCTTAAAAATGTATGAAGCCTTTGAGGAGGTAGTGTTACAACACAAAATCTGAGTACCAAGTGTGCATCTTCATATCTTAATTTCGAAGTGCAGCTCATACACCATGTATACATAATACTGTTTGCTGAATAGCTAAATCAGAGTCAATGCCTATGTTTATTCTACGTTTCATCCAAGCCTATCGATTTTCAATCACACATATAACCGTATCCACCATTCAACCAAGCACATATATGATGTAGAGCAGGTTGCCGAACCAGAGGAAGACCGATTGGGGTCGGAAGTGATCCAGACTATGAGGACCGTAAAACGGTCGCATCTCACAATTCAGAATGAGTTTCTTTTGGGATAGCTCGAGCTACTTAAGCCAACCAACCCCGCTACGTTGGGTTACCCAAGCTAGAATTGCCATATTCGACCCGGTTGGTGGTCATTAGCTTAGTTTTAGTTGGTATTTACTGTAAATAGTAAGTTTGTTTTGATCGTATCTTTTGATCCGTAGAGTTTTAGAAATTGTGCCCAACATGGAAAGGGCTTCGAAAATTGTGTAGAACCACGTGGTTAGGCCGGATTGCAAACTTTTTATTTTTTTCTAAAAACCAGGAGTTCTAGTAGGAATGAGCAAAGTCTATAAATAGTAAGTTAGGTTTTCTAGGTGTTTGAGTTTGAGTTGAAGTATAATACTTCTCATTAGGGTTTAGTTTATTATTTAAAGCATTGTAGAGATGATTTTATGCATTTAATTTATTATCTTATAATTTCTAGGAATTATTTACTTTATCCTCTTGTTTATTCAAGTTATCTATTTAATGAGAGAGATGGTGTTCTTCTTACCACGTCATCCCTACATTAATATAAGCCTTCACTACCATTCAAATAATATTAAACCTCATGCCTCCCTCAATTAATATATTTAGAACATTTCAACTAAATGAAGCCATTCAATTACTTAAAAAAAAATTCCACAATCAATACTAATATACATTGTACGTCAACCGAACTATCCTAACATATAAAATTAGATATTTATGAATGATCCAATGCTGTCATTTCATCTTTGGATAAGTACGGCCACATTTCAGGTGAGTCGTTCATAGGTTCAGTGACCACTTCCTTTTCCTGCACCACTTCAATTGCCAACTGCTCATATGTATGGCTTTTCCATTAGTGAATATGTAAGCTAGCCAGGCTTAGTAAAATAATCAAGCACGGTTCATGTACATAGTAATTAAAATATTACAAACTTAGAATGCAGAATGACATGAATGCTCATGATGTATGAATGCATCAGATGGGGTAATCGTCCATCTGCTTGGGTTAGATAATCGTAACCTGCATCCACTCATTTGATAGGCTTTCACCTTTTGGTGGCATGGGCATGGCCTGCATTTGGTAATGATTCTACCAGGATCGAAATTCTTTTAGGGAGGTTTCCTAGGATTGACAATGCAAAATGCATGTAATGGATAACGTATGATTTCATCACTTCATAATTATTTATAATACTCGTCTTATATGGAATGTACGCATGTGAACTCATCGTACTAATTGTCATAATTTCATAAATAAAAGGATAGGTCATCTGATATACATTATAATCAGTTAAAACTAACAAACAGTATTTCGTCCAATCAACACATAAATCAATCGACACATCAATCAAACAACCACTCAACCAATTCTATTTCAATTTATATGAACATGAGACACATTAAGATTACTCACTTGAGTCTACTAGTGAAAATTCCACATGATGATCAGATTGATTTGAATTCAGAAATCCTAGCAATTATATTTATAACATTATTATTTATTTGTTTATATCACGTAGTGGGGCCCACCTTTGATTAAACACCCTAGGTGGCCACCAATTATTCAACAAACCCTCAATGATCAAATAAATGCAACTCCATATATAACATGTCTATTAAATTCAACTATAAAAATTATTCGAATTTTAAAAAATTCTGTCCAGACACCTGTCGATCAATGCGGTCGATCGATTGACATCAAGCAAAGATACTTCAATCGATCGATATTCAAATCAAGAAAATACAAATTAAGGCACATAGATCTTTGGACAAAATTTAGCATCTTCGATTGATTGGTTGACCGATCGATCAATAGTACTCAGATCGACCCAATTTCATCAATTTAAAATCGAAAAATTGAGGATTTCCTTTAATTAAGTGTCTTGGGTCCAATTATATGATATGGATAGATCTATACCCATCACCGATCCCTCCTTGGTCAATCACCAAAGAAAGCCCATTGATTGGTTAATATGAGCCACTCATGTGCTCATTATAACTAGATTTCAAAATTGATTAGCAAGGATAGATCTGATCAATGTGATCCATCAATTAATTAGTTTGATAAGATAACTAGGAATCTCAATACAGTTTGATTCCAATGATTGCTTAGACTCGTCTGATCTGACCAATTTCACATATTCAATAGTTTTAACATAATTCAAGAAAATAATAGATCTATCATACTAATTTGATTAGTGTGTCCCACCGAACAATTGGATCATCCAGATTCTCGACGTCTTGATATATTTTTCCCCTACAATTTGAATGAACGGTGTAGATCTAACCACACAAACTCTGATGACCCATCTTAACCCCCTGCGCTAAGTGATAATAACACTAGCGAAAAATTCAGATGTTTTTAGTTACGCACTCCAGATCTGACAAAACCATAAACGTTCGGCTGATCCGGTCCGTCTATTACATTACTTTAACACCCTATACTTTTCAATACTTGGATGTTCCTATTAAGTTGAGAAATAGATAATTAATTGAGTGAAGTTGATCATTTGAAGTTCCTAAAATGATAATAATTAAGTTGAGTGATTAGTCAATAGTTAGGATGTCAAAAATTGATAATTGGACACAAATTCAGGTTATGTGGACCATTTAATTGACAAAATCACTTAGTAGTTATGAATATAATTCATATAGTTAATTTATTTTGTAATTGGTGTTAACTGAGGTTGAATTCCACCATTTTTATCAAAATAATGATGATGATGATGATGATGATGATGATGATGGTGGTGGTGGTGGTGGGTGGTGGTAATATAATAATAATAATAGTAGTAGTAAAAATATCTTAGTATTAAATACCAATATTATAGTATTATGATATAGAATGTTGTTGTTAAGCATTGATAATACATTTAATAGTATGGACTATATTAGTCCATAGGACATTTCAACCGTTGAATTTTAATATGGTATTGATCCAACCGTTAGATTGTATACAACACCACTATTATTGGTTAAATCAATGTGTGCGGCCCATCTGGTGGATGAAATAAGCCATCAGGGGACCATTAGTGTTAGTGTGGCTCGTGGAAGTTAGTAGACTGAATGGTTTTCTCTCAAACATCACTATGGGACCCACACTCTCTGTGCGTGTGCACAGAAGGGGTGCACACGCTATGCACCGTGTTCACCAGATTAGGGGCGCGGATTTCCTGCGAAAGCCTTGCCCAGGAATTTCCTGCACTGGGAACCACGGTGGAGCTCACAGTGATTTTTTTTTATAAATCCACCCAGTCCATCCGTTTTGGGAGCTCATTTTAGGACATGAAAACAAAAATGAACCGGATCCAAGACTCAAGTGGGCCTCACTAAAGGAAAAGGTAGGTAGGTAAATTACTACCGTTGAAACCTCCCTAGGTCCACGGTGATGTTTATATGACATCCATACGGCTCATAACGTCACTACTACTGGGATGAACTGGAAAAACAAATATTATCCTTATTCGAAACTCCTATGGCTCCACAAATATTTCAAATGTGGATGTTCAAATCTCACGTTTTCGACCCACTTGAGGCTTGGATCCAGTTCAATTTTGTTTTCATATCCTAAAATGAGCTCCCAAAACGGATGGACGGGGTGGATTTATAAAAAAAAAACATTAATGTGAGCCCCATCGTGGTTCCCAGCGTAGGAAATTTCTACACAAGCTTTTGCAGAAAATCCACGCCCGTTGGCAACGGGAGCGGATTAGGTACTTCTCGAGCCTGTCCTGAGTCCAGAGCTGGTACGCGGCATATGGGCATTGGGGAAAGGAGGCGTGACATGAATGTGTCAGGCTTGTTGACATGGCAGGTCACCTATGAGAATGTGCCCTGCACCAATACAAATGTGACACGTACATGCCACGTAGGGCCTGTCCTGAGCTTGGGACATGCTCGGGTTGTACCTAATCCGCTCCCGTTAGCAACCGCTGACCTGATCCCTCTCTGAAAAAGGAGAAAACTGTCCTTCCTTTTTGAGTTTCCCGCCCAGGGAATTTGCGTAGACCGATGGTTCGTTTTGGGTAGTATGTGGCCCACCTTTGTTAATTGGATTGGATGATCCAATCCGTTCATTTTCTTCGGGTGTGTGGGTCTACCTGACTCTAGATGTCCGTCACCTCAGCCGTCCATTAGAGTAGTTGTAATTAGGGTCCAAAGTTAGGTGCGTTTGTTTGAAATCGTGTTTTCAGCGAACTTCTTTTCTACAGATCACGACTGCTGTGGTCCACCTCTGGATGATCAGAGCCGCTCATTGGGTCGTTCTCGATGTTCTCCATCAAACCATGGTGATCTTCTAGAGTGGGGACCGTGTATTGAGTCGAAATTTCAAACAAGTAGGGGCTGTTTTCCTTGCATTTTCTAAAAAGCGGAACTGCCAAGATGGCAATCTGCATCTGTTGATTTCCAAACCGCTTAGCCGTCCATGACATCTTAACAAGACTCATTTTACTTCACTTGGATTGGCATCTAGGTATATAACAAGTTAGGGTTACCTTGTAAATCCTTTTGTCTTGCAAACCATCCAACCGAACCCTAGATCTAGTGATTCCAGGCCCTCCATCTAATCTTCCTGACCATTTCAGTAGGCCAGGTGCTCGTTCTATCCATCGGATCAAGACTGCTTTCATATCCGGCAATGATTCTTTGAGATCGAGTCGGATCTTTAAAATTTCAACACACCATTCGAGAGGCTCTGAAGCTTCGTTTTCTCCATTCCTTGAGTTGCTGCAACTGATTCAGACCATCCAGTTTTGTGAGATCGAAGAAATCTCTGTTCATTTCAAATCCGCCATGGATGGGCGTAGCTTCTTCCTCGCCAACCTACATCAACCACGGAACTTGATTTGACCGCCAATTCTCCAGATTCAAGCATCCATCAGGTTGGCTATTCGAATTTCATACATACATCATTGTCATTTTTTAGTTAGGTTTAAAGATTGATTCTGTTTTTCAATCACAAACTTTAATCGGGATTGTTTTCGTGTGTAGTCTGTAATGACCGGTAATGGTGTCGACACGGCGCTGTTTATCCAACCACAAAATCATGGTGTTGAGATCTTCAGATCTGGGCTAAGATTCTATAAAACCTCAAAGTCTTGAATGCTTAACCGAGAAGAAGAAGAGGAAGATTTGAGAGGCAAGGAGTGTCTTTCAAGTTTCGGGCCGTGATCTGCCACTTGGTTAGCTTTGATGATTCTATGAAGTTTGGAATCAGGCCGCCTGATTCAATGTCAGTCTAATAACGTTTGTTTGGACCTAGATTGGGTCCTATTTTATCCATATCTGGGTTTTATCGCATCAGATGATCTTGGTTTTCTAGCAAGTTGGTTCAAACTGACTTTGTTGAGCCGTACAAGTGAGTTTCGTGCTGACTCAGTAAGTTTGCACTGTTCTATTATCATTGGAATGCTGCTGTTGGTTAGCTTATCCAGCACCATATTGGTTGGATGATGCTTCAAGACGTCAACCAGTTGAGTTAACCGGGTTGATTTAACTCAGTTTAGCAAGGTAAGTTTAATTCAAGAAGTTGTAGGATTTTAACCCTGTTTTAAAACCTTACTTTAAATTTAAGTATTCTGATTTTAAATTTCGTTAGGGGATGTAGGAAATTAAATTCCTTACTCTCACATGTAGCCTTTTGGTTGGATAATGAGTAAGCTTAGTTTAAAGTAACCTTACTTTAAACTAAGCTTACTTACTAAGGTACTAAAATTTTAAGTTTTAGAAGCTTAATTTTAAAATTGATTGAACACTTATTTGGTTTAATCCCTAACTAATGTAGGAAGTTTGGGATTCTTCAAATTCCACCACTAATTTTATATTAATCGAACCGATTTGTGATCTAGATGAATTGAGGGAATTGGAAACCAAGTTGAGAATCTGTATCCGTAGGTGAGGTTTTCGCCCTTCAAGTTTTACATTCTCCTAATTGTTTAGTATATCTTCCACCTCATTACTTGCTTATGATAACACTCATGTTGAACCAATTTGTGAACGAAATTGCATTTGTTAACCCATGTTGAGTACATCTTCTCATTTAGATGTTATTTGGTTATTAGTTTGGCCTATGTTACATGCCATTGACTTAATATGCTTTAGGTTACTCAATTGGAATGGGTTGTGTTGATTTTGAACTTGAATGAAGTAAATTGGTTATAATTGATATAATTTGGAGGGTGGCTTGATTACTATATGGAGATTTGGATTTGATTTGTGGTTGATGTGTTTCGGGAGGTTGGCTTACTCGCTATCTGGAGATGTAGATTTGAATTATAAATTTATGTGGAATTTATTGTTGGGTGCGGATGAAAAAATTATACCTCAACTAGTGGCCGTTTTGGAAACATTTTATATACATTTTTATGTAGGCTTACCATCATTTGGAGTAATTGTGCCTACATGGCTTTTGTGGTATATTTTTCTTTGGATTAATCCACTTTTCTATGGTTTGTCTGTGAATGAACTTTTACACAATATGATTTTTGTGGTATAGTTTTATAAATTTTTGTGATAATAAGTTCTACTTTTTAGAATCTCAATGGGCCAGTTGTTGAGGTTTGTGGTTTTACCATATTTCAGATACTTCTTTAAATTGACTATTTGTAAACTGGACTAATAAAAGTTGGCTAATCATGTATATCATGGCATTTGCAGGTAATGTTGGTGGTGAGCTACATAACTGTCAGTTTTATGTGCATTACGGGTAGAATTGGTGATGAGCTATGTTATTGTCGGTTTTATAATTTGTGAAGATTAAGTGGTTAATCTGAATGCTGTATTAGCATGTACCCTTGTGGTATTTTTGCTGGCTCCCAGACTACTGTTGATGGATTTATTGGGGTGGCTAATCTGAATGTTGTATTAGCTCATACCTTTGTGGTATTTTCATTGGCTCCTAGACCACTGTTGATGGATTTATTGGTGTAAGCTAATCACTGTTAGCATGTACCCTTACGGTGTTTTCACCGGTGACTGTCATCCAGAGTATGTCTGCATGTGTGTCTTTGCGTCTTTTTGCATGTTCATTGCGTGTGTTGAAGGGTAGTGGAAAAATATTTCTCAAATTTTTTGAAACTTGTGTAGATGTGTATGCTTGAGAGCATACAATTTTTCATGGCAAACTAGGAATTGATTTAAGTTATAGTAGTTCGAATCATAAGATTTGAAAAATGATAACTTGAGTTGAACTAATTAATCACTCATTTAGAGTTGTTTGATGAAATGTACATGATCACTTTACACACTAGCTAACTAAGTGGTAAACTAGGTATAGATCCTTGAATGGTAAACTTTCTAGACACCTAGGATTATGAATGGACTGCACCAAAAACCCTTAGCTTAAAAGAGAGAAAATCATCACCTGAAATATATATATATATATATATATATATATATATATATATATATATATATATATATATATATATATATAAGAGCTGAAAAGAATGAATTGTTATTGAAATTTGGGGCAAGGGTATTTAGGGTACCCATTGTTGTTACTGTTCCGCTTAATGAAGTGAGCCTTTTAGAGTCTTCAAATAGGTGAATATGAGAATTGGTAAGAAAAAAGAAAAAGATATGTGCGAAAAGTGATGAAAGGGATGATAAAAGAAGAATGGGCAAGGGACTGAGAAATTCAGCTAGTTCATGGTCATCGGGGGAATAGGAGTGAGTCAGGAGAAGTGTCATACTTAGTGATTCACTTAGTTAGCTTAGGTTCCAACATGCACACATGTATAGAAAATTAAAACTACTCTAACGTTTGATTAAATTTTTGAGCTCAAGGATCATAATCGAGTAGGAGATTAAGGTTCTAACTTGCTCTTAACTTAGATTAAGGTCTAGGATGTTATGGAAATCACATAGTTGTCTTGGAACACTTTCTTACAATTTTTGAAATTTTGGATTATTTTTCCACTTTATTTTCGCATGTTTTGCTTGAAGATTAGCAAAACACTGGTTGGGGGATGTGATGAGTGTCCAATATTGTATATTTGGACCCTCCAAGTACAACGATTTTATGATACATGAATTAGATGGTCGGCACTCATGCATGGACTAGATGAAAAGGGGGATTGAGAGAGTTCTATGGTAAGAGAAAAAGATTAGGAAAGCTTGGGATCTCTCTATAGGGCTTGGGATATGAGTGTTTCTTCTTCATTCTCTGTAACTTCTAATATCATAGTGTAGACACCCCACCTTCGGCTACAATGTTGGTAGAGATAGCTGAATGAATGGAGGACCATACCCCCAAATCCCATGACCAAACCCAGCCAAACTCACCCTTGTAAGCCCCAATCCATAGCCTAGCTCAAGCCTGAACCCAGTCAACTCACCCCTAAACATCAGCCCGAAAAACCCCCCATAAGAAAAAACAGTCAAAAAATTCCCAAAAAGTCAAACTTGGACTAGACACTCATGCATGGACTAGACACTAATTCAAAGAAGTGATGCACGCAAAATATGAAAGGAACAGAAGAAAAATGAGCCGAACGGTCAAAGTGCAAGATTTGGACTTAGGGAGCCGAACAGAGCGTCACAGATGAAACTGTGGGTTAAAACTGCATTTCTATGGCTGAAATATTAGGTGAAAAATAACAGGTGTCCGAATTGGGAAGAAATGCAATGTATGGGTTAGAGTGAAGCTGATTTTGAGAGGTGGTGGCTGATCTGATTGGTGGGCTTATTCAGAATATAATCTTGAAAATCTAAACCATCTATAAGGAAGATCATGTTCCAAGGAAGCTATAAATTAAATTTGAAGGTAATCTGATCATTAGTTAAGCTGTACTAAGCGAAGTAAAATTTGATATGGTGTTGTACTCTTGCTGCATTATAAAAGGAGGTGTTCTCTTCTCTTCTAAAGTAATCAAGGATGTGGGGGAGCAAGGAGTTCAAGTCTTAGGAGGCTTCCTAGCCTCCTACAACTAGTTTTTCTTTCTTTTCTTAGTTATAGTTCTAGTTTTAATATGCTTTCTTTTACCTAACCTCTTAACTAGAGCTAGAGGAGAAGTTTGTAGTTTGTTTCAATGCTATAATTCGTTTATCCAAGTACTATTTTCTAATTTATGGATTTTGAACTTCTAGTTTGAATAAAGCTTGAATTTTTAGATGAGTTATGAGAGTGTATGCTCTGGACATGAGTTCCTTGCAATTCTCTGAGATTGTCATGATGAGTTTGTTTGAATTCAAATTGCAGTAACCCTTAAGCATGCCATAGTCTCTTGGCATGGCAGTTACTTCGAAGGCTGCAAGTTCGAGTTCTATGTACTTTATTAAAACTAGAAATCTGATTTTCAGATTTAAGTGGGACTGTTTGTGCTTGAATGTTATATCTTCCAATTAGATGAGAGACAGAACTTTGATTCTAATTGTGTTGTGCTTTGATGAATGGATGGCATTGGACTACTATAAGTGGATCCTTGATGCTCTAGTTCTTTTCAATTCTCAAATTTTTCCTATTTTATGTTTAAAATTGATTTCATAAACCTTTTTAGATTTTAGTTAATAGGATAGTTTGAATTATTTACCTCTTTCTCTGTGATCGACCTCGGTCTTACCGAGAATTACCACTACATCGCAGCCTTGCACTTGAGGCGAGCGAACAGTTTTCTTTGTAGAAAAATGACCACCACATGCTTCTGTGTGGCAAAAAGATATTACACTTTGAACCTCATCATCCAGGAAACATCTTCTGAAAATTTGATATGTCCCATACTTATACAAGTACGGGTCATCCCAAAAGAAACTCCGCACCTCTACTTGGAATCATTTAATATCTTATGTTTTCCAATATTGAGGTAATTTACCAAACACAAGATAGAATCATCAGGGAAAACATTATTGATCCTTGTACCTTCGATGGAATCATCCAAGACCAACCGGGAAAGATGGTCAGCCACGATATTCTCTACTCCATTTTTATCTTCGATTTCTAAGTCAAATTCTTGGAGTAGAGGGATCCATCTCAACTGTCACGCCCTGAAACTCGGAACCCGAGTACAATAACCCAAGCCCGAGTTCCAGGGTGTGAATTGAAAATTCGAGCATAGATTCCTTGAAATTCTATTCCACACATCGCATAACTAGAATAAATCCCAAATATAAGTTTCTTTTCCACTAATATCTTATTACATTGAATTTTACAAGATAAAATAGATCAACTACGGTTGGCGTTTGAGTAACATGTGACCATCTGAATACTCTGCTCTGTCTACATCTTTTCCTTCCTGAAAACCTGCAAGAACTTGGGTGATTTTGGTGAGCTAAAAGCCCAGTGAGTCATTTCCATCACAAGTAATATTCCAGTTAATAAAAGATAGGACGTGAATCATCAACGGATAGAATTGTATGAAATATATCAGGATAAGGTTATGATTGATACACTTTATGATTTATTATCAATATGAACATTATTATCATGATGTCATGTATGTCATGATACGTGTGAGAGCAATAGACATCTAGGAACTCGCTGCCACTGAACATTAGGAACCTGTCGCAAATCAACCATGCTCACCTAACCGGTACAGCGAGGCGGCAAATCAACCATGCACGCCAGTGGGCAAATCAACCATGCACCACTGATCCAACCGAGCAAATCACCATGCTCAATAAGTGAAACGACCAGAACTCGCTGCTACTGACATTAGGAACCTGTCGCAAATCAACCATGCTCACCTAACCGTACAACGAGGCGGCAAATCAACCATGCACGCCAGGAGTCAAATCAACCATGCTCCTGTTCTGTCGCAGTGTATAAATGTATGTGCATGTCATGAATTATGGAAGCATTCATTAAGCATACGCGTTCAAAATTTCAATTTCAATCACACCATGCATGAGATGTATGCATTCAAGAAATCTTCCATCTATCTCTGATGTTTATTGTTAATCAAGGGAGTTGATGATGATGTATGCTACGTAAGGTTTTGAACCAACAATAACATCTTGTGTATTTAAATTTAAATTACGACTATGTAAAGTTTTCACATGTGTGACTAGAAAGGGAAAGTCGTGAAAGGAAATTTAACCCAGCCTAACCTCTATACGTAAGATCCTACGAAACTAAAAAATTGTCACCAGGAAGACAAGGAAACTAGAAGAAATCCCCTTAACTAA